>CAWVNO010002463.1:0-34671 GCA_963930645.1 Salticus scenicus | reverse complement strand
TTCCTAGGTATCATTTTCTATCCTAGTCAAAGGCTGCGCCAGTAAAATTCGATCCTGGTCTCTGCTTGATTGAAGACACCATCATTTAATTATTTAAATGAATTCACTCATGGCTTTGAAATAAAACACATCGTACTTAAAGACGAAAACATTTAATAAAACATTACTAAAAAACGCACAAAACATAAATAAACATTTAGAACATAAATAAATAAATTCTTCTTGAATGACTAGAAACATGCCATTTTCTCGTTCCATCAAAAAACCCGTTCTCTTCTCCTCGGTTGTTGCCACTCATCTCCTGTCTAAATACCACTTCATGACGTCATGGAAACTTTACTGCTTGCTACATTATGATATTGTGACTTTGTGTGAGGCTGCAAAAATGGGGGAGGTGATTACCTTATTTCTGCATAGGCATCTGGAAATTTGCATACAGCCCTTATATTTATTAGTAGTTTGTTATCACTGACTCATATTTTCTTAAATTTTCTAATATTCAATTTTTCAGTTAAATGTTTTTTCTAAACAATTACAAATTTTTGGTAACTTCTTCACCAGTAACATATCACATCAAAATTCCTTTTCTAAAAATCAGGTGATTTATATTTTTTCTCTCCAACTTCTATAATTTTAGTTCTAATAACAGTAGACTTTAGAAGATAGTTTGACAATATAAGGCTAATTCAGGGTGGCTAGCAGTCAGGGAAAATCAAAGAATCAGGGAAAAGTCAGAGAATTTAGAAAATCTGGAAAAGTCAGGGAATGGTCTGGGAATTTCCTTTAAAGTCAGTTAATTTTAACAAATTTTGTGAAAATAAGCTATATTAATTATTAAATTATTAAGGATATTTTAAATCACTAAATTTTTTGCTAGTGTCGTGAAATTTTCATCGAAAAAAAAATGTGAGAGTCAGGGAAAAATGGAGGAAAATCTCAAAAAATAGTCAGGGAATTTGAAAAAATTTAAACAAATTACACCCTGTAATTTTTTTAATGAGTTTCCTTCAGTAAATGTTAAAATCAAGCCTGGTGACAGAAAATTACGAGCCCTTAATGAAATCAAAATATGGGTTTCACCATCTTCAAAAATTTAAATTATCTTATTTTTTTCACTTACTGTGTTTGGTCTGGGCTCCTTTTACTTTTGTTGTGAACCATGAGCAGTTTCAGAGCTTGGTGGCAGAAATTTTTGGCCTCTGGCAAATGAAGGTGGGGAAGAAGTGGGTTCTGTTTTTCAAGTTTTAATTTTTTCCCCTCACTTATTCAAAATCTCGAGTTTTTTTTAATTCCTGGACTGGTCAGTTTCCTACCTTCATAAAAATAATTTTGGAAACAGCTGTATAATAACTTTCAATGTTATTTTAGTTGAGTGTATTGTGTAATCAAAACTTCAAGAATTGAGCTGCTCTGACAAACACGAAACATTTATTACATATATTTACATAGCAAAATAAACGCTAGCTGAAAGACATTACATATACTGATACATTCTTAGGAAAGTGTGGCAAAAAGCTCTCTCGTTGGTCATGTGACATCATTACCTAGGCAACAGTTCTGCTTACTACAGACTTGTAGCGGCATCTTGTATCTTACTGTATCTTACAGCCTTCTCAAGAACTAACAACACTAACCCAATTAACATTGACTCCATTAACTATAGAAAAATAGCCCCATATAATTCCCACCACTATGCCCTCAAAAGAGAGGCACTAGAAATACTAACATCTATTAATACCGTTAATGACATCGAACATAGCCTAATTCCACCCGAGTGGCAACAGCTGTACAGACAGGAAAAGCGAAGTGAAGAAAGCAAGAAAGAAGCTACAAAAGATCAACAAACTGCCCAGTCATAACACCTGCGGATCATTTTGCCGAGTGTTTTCTGATGATGGCTCCGACTGGATGCCGAAATATATTATAACTCGGAAATAGTAAGGATTTAAAATAAGGTATTAAATAATTTATTTGATATAATCCTTTCTTCAACATTTTTTAAAATGTATGCTGTGATAATTTCCTATTATTAAAAATAAAAATATTTGAAATAAATAATCTTATTGAATATTAATTAATAGTGCTTGGCGTGGGATTATGAAAATAAGGCAAACAACAACGTCTAAAATGCATTATGCAACGTCATTATGTACTGAAGGTGGTATGCTAAATGCTACCGAAACAACTGTCTGCTCTACTATAATGTTTATTTGGCGTTTTAGACGTTGTAGTTTGCCTTATTTTAAAATAATCTTGTTTTTTTTTCAAATTCATAATAAACGTTATACAATTGAAATTAAATGCTTTCTAGAGGTGTACCAATTATTTAGTCTTTATAGACTTATTTTTAAGCTTAATATTTAGTTTAATTGCGTACTAGGATAATATGTTCAGATGAATATGTAATGTAACTAAATATTTATCTATCCAAATGTTACAAATTACTGTAATTTACTGAGGAATAGCTTAATATTTAGAATGTATGTAATTACTTCTTTTATTTATTTTAAAAATAAAAATTCTTTTTAACTTGAAAAAAACCCTTTTAATTAGTTACAAATTATTTTTATTCAATAAAAAATAGAGCAACATTATACATGTGGATTGGAATATGATAGGGATATGAATCCCCTCACCCTTCGATTATGGTGGGCCCCCTTTATATTCTGACAACCAACATTTTCGGACCAGTCCACCACTGCTTAAGAAAATATTCAAAATTTCCCCCGAGTCTTGTTCGGTTGTTCGAACATATTCTGCACTCCTGCAGGAATTAATATAATTATTTCATTAAAAATGTAAGCATGCCTGTACCAAATATAAGTAAAAAGCCAATGTGAAGAGATGTATAACAGTAAGTTTTGAAATAATTTCATTGAAGTTATATATGTATATATATACTTTTTCTATTTCTCTTACTTAAAAAAAGTCCTTCTCATGTCTTTTATATTCTTTTTAGGAACTTAAAAAATCATTTCATGTTCATGTCATTCCTTCAAATGAACAACATCCAGATTTTCAGAGCCCTGATATTCATTTACTAAGATGCAGAATTAAGAACAAACAGATTGGAGGATAAAATCTTTATTTTTCTATATAATGTATTTTCGACTGCATTTAATTATTTTCTTACTTTAAAAGGATCATGAATGCTCACAATTTTTAGATATTATTTGCACAAATATTTTTCTACTAATGAATTATTTCTTCCTCTAATAAATTATTTTGTTAATAATAATAGTCTTGTGTATTTCTTACACTATTTCAAATGTTCATGAACCATTAATTTATTTATTCAGTTTTCTGTTCATTTGTATTTACATGCATCTTTGGTAACCTCAAACTTGGTAATAGTGACAATAATAATAGTGATAAATAAATAAAATAA
This sequence comes from Salticus scenicus, assembly GCA_963930645.1. Taxonomy (NCBI): domain Eukaryota; kingdom Metazoa; phylum Arthropoda; class Arachnida; order Araneae; family Salticidae; genus Salticus; species Salticus scenicus. Next base: position 31,283 of record CAWVNO010002463.1, on the reverse strand, counting down.
TAATAATAATTAACCCTTTCATGATCATGAATGCATATATATGGCCGGTGGTTTTTGCTTCTGAATGGTTTATCCACTGCTACAATGTTGCTACACAAGCAGAAATCAGTTTCATAGGCTTATTGCTAAATTTTAATCATTGTTAGTATTTAACTATTTACAAAGATACAAAACAAGTTTCAATGAAAGTGCTTCCAAAGAATAAAAAAGAAAACAGTGTGATTCTGAATGGGTTAAAGTATAGCTTGAAGTATTTATACATAATAGAGGTGATAAAAATAGTGATGGACAAGAAATGGTCAAAAAGATTCTTTTTTCAAGAGCACTCAATTTTTCCGTAAGTTCAGGAAAATACAAAGTTATTTTCTGTGGAAGGGACATCTAAATTCAACACAATATATATATATATATATATAAACATTGCCATTGACCTGCCTAAGGCAGTATGAATCATCTGTATTTAAAAAATATTTGTTTGATCAAACTTATAAATCAGAACTTACCAATTTGAAAACATGTAATTTAATTTAGAGGTTTCTAATGTTTATTTTACATTGTAAGTTTATATTCATGCATAATAGAAGTTATTTAAAAGAAAAAAAAAGTTGACAAAGGTTTACTCTGCTGAACTCCCTACCATATATTTTGTTCTTATAAATTTCTACTACATGGTATATTATATTCATGTTAAGAGAAATGAATTTAACCTATCGCTTAATACAGTGACAGACAAATGTCCCATGTAGTCAACTATCCATCGTTCAGTTCAGTACCTTTACTTTATCCTAATTTGTTAATTTTATAAGGGCCAGTTTCATATTCTAGTTTTTATATAATTCTATACTATTTCTAATGTAATGATCCCCATATTGCAAGTTTACATGAAACATGGCTCTATTCTTCTGTGTTAAGGAAAATCGTAAATTTTGAATGTCTTACAAATTTTTTTAAACTAGAAAATTCATAATGATGTTTGTTCCAGTTTCTTAAATTGTATTTTAAAAGTAGTCTGACATTTTTATAATGAAAATATCCCTCAAAATGGACATTTATGGAAATTTTTGCCCTATTCCACCGTGTTAAGGAATTTGTAAATTTCAGATATCTAACCGAGTTTTCAAAGTTGAAGATTCACAGTTAATGTTTTACATGCCAGCATCATAACTAATATTTTAAAGCTAGTTAGACATTTTTACAGTAAAAATATTCCTTTTAAAGCACATTTGATTGGAAATTGGCCCTATTCTCCCATGTTAAGAAAATCATAAATTTCTAATAACTTACAAAGTTTTTAAATTAGAATGTTGCAAATTAATAGGGATCTTAATGTCATAAATGACACAGATTAACAAACTAACTCACTGATATACACCTACAGATGTATAGCAATTTTGTGATTTTCCGATTCCCTTTACCTTAAAACACATAACAAAATAAAAAATATAGAAGTTGGAAATTTTACGATTTCCTAAGTTCCCTATAGTTATAGTATGAGGGGGAACTAATAATGATGAACAAGGGGTGATCAGAAAGAGACATTCTTTTTTTTTAAAGACATCTAAATTTTCCTTTCCACCAGGAAAATGTTTCTTTCCATGGAAGAGGTATCAAAATTCAGGGCTGAAAAAATCAGCATCTTATATATCAAAACATAAACCTAATTTTTAAGACTAAAATGGGAGCATTTGGGTATTCTAAGAAAAAAATTAAACCAGTCCTAAACGAGCATTTTATAAGATATCTTCTATTATTAGATGTATGAACAATATTAACAATTCACCAAAAGAAAAAAAGAAAAAAAAAAAACTTTAAAAGCAAAACAAGTTGTGGATTGTTACCAACGTACATGAATTACTTCATTTTTATAGATATTTTATATAATGAATTCTTCATTTTAAATATGCACTAGGTAATTTATGTCACATAAATTGATGAAAAATATTATCACTATCGATTGTTCTCTTTACTTATTTATTTTAGTTTTAAATTTGTTTAAATTTGTTGCTTTTTTCAAACTATCACAAATGAATTTTAGAATAAGACTTTATGTATGGCCTGCAGTCCATATTTCAAAACTGGAAGAATGTGTGTATTAAACTTTCCGAAGAAAAAATTTCAAAATCAGCTGAAATACAAAAATGTCATTCATAACAAATGTACTTGGTCTTAATACTATTTTTTCTTCCATCATGGATGCATTCTTTATAATAATTAATCTTGACAGTGAAATGCCTTTCTGATTGGTGCTTAGTACTAAAATACTTTGTACGCTATTCTTATTATAATATTGCTTGGTAGTCATTTGGAAGAGAACAATATATATATACATATGTATATGAGTGTGTGTATCATCTCTTCATACATATATATATATAATTATGGCCTGGCAAAACATTTTTCTTTTAAGATTTGGTACACCAGTGTAATAAGTTTGGCAACCTTCAGTATAAAATATGGCGTGGAAATCATTCACCATTCATTTACAGAGGAAAAGTCGAGGGTATTGACTAAATTCTCATTTTTTCTTTAGCTTCTTTTTTTTTGCCTTTATTTACAAAAAATTCCATAATATTACATTTTTACAACATAAAGATAAATTGTGGCATATGTATTAAAAAGGAAAAATAAAACGCTTTATAAGCTGTTAAGTTTTGGCGAAAAATATACATAAATACAAATATCCGAGGAAACATTAGTAGACATAAATGACGAAAATTTTTCTGTCCCCAGTTCTAAGAGACATTTAGATAATGCAACACTAAAAATAAATAAATAACAGTAATCAGTCATATATGTGTATTTTGTGCAATTTCAAATTGGCCAAATTTCTTCTTTACTGGATTCTTTTATATTATCGATGAGCAGAGTCCACAAGCAACTACAGCAGTCCAGTGGGAAAGACCTTATACAGCAAATGACAGATGATGGTGTTAGAACATTTCAATAATTTTGTTTTAGAAGAAAACTTTAAAGTATTCAATTAAAATAATCGTTTGTTCTTATTTCATTTTTTAAAAATTAATTCGGCTTGTGAATAACTTTAAAATTTAATTAAGTAAGAAATTATTTATTTACTTGCCGTAATTGGTTATTAATTTAATCATTAAACTTGTCATTCTTAGCATCTTAAATGAATTTCGACATTTAATGAACCACGAAAAGATTTCCGTAGCATGCAATCTCTTTGGTTCCGTTTTGCAAAACCAGATCATAATTTTTCTCTCTTAGCCATATTGCGTCATATTCCCGATTGTCTTTCGGCGTGTGTGTGGGTTCAAATGAGAGCGTTGCTTATCACGTGATCGAGTTCAAATTCCTCTCTAGCTGATTAGCCGATGTGGCTAGTAGCTTCTCTTGCTGCGTGTGAATTTCACTTACGTCTTGGTTGTTGCAATGTGAGGAAGTAACTAATTACGCGGGACGCAGTCGTTCTTTTGAATGACGGCCGCGGCGCCCGTTTTTAAACGTTAATTTTTTTAAATAGATAAAGATATTTGTCCAAGTCAAGACCGATCATAATAAATAATATTGAAAATAATCTATTAATAAATAATGTATATTTTTCAAATATTCTTTTGAATCTACAATATCCAAGAAATTGTGACTGGAATCAACTGTTACTGTTCTTAAACCTTTTTCATTAGAAATTGGAATTATGAATAAAGAATTATTACTCTCCAAGGTTATTCTCATCTTTCTTTCAACTCACCAGTTTATCAAGTTGTTTTCGTTTATATTTTTTTGATTTGAGAGCCTTTACTGACGGCGTCAAGACGAAATCTACAAAATTTGTGGGTGTTATTGTGAACGCAATGAATGCTAACTTTTTATTTAAATCTTTCCATTTTTGTATCTCAATACCATAAAAATAACTTTATTCAAGTTTTCCTGCACTATACGAACTATTCAATTCAATATCACCAATTTTTCAAGATAATTCTAATCGAAAGAACAAATTTCTATATCAACGGCCTTTCCTTAAATCATTTCATTACTGCAATGAACCACTTCTTTATAGATGCTAGAAGTCAAACTAAATGTTAACTGACTGCCTCATTTCATATGCAAGATCTTCAATCTTAGTAATAAAACTGTACATGATGTGCAAATTTTTAAAGAGTAATTGCTTTCATTGCATTAACACTTTTAATATATAAAAAGAAAACAAAAATAAGTATTTTACATGTGCAAAACTGTTGAGCTGAAATGTACCTTAGAAGTCCATTAAGAATCCTGTTTTGCTGATGTATTTGAAAAAATTATTGGAGACTGGTGACATTGTAGGCAAATTAGACAAAAAAATACTCCTAAAAAAATTTGAGTTTATTGTTCATAAGTTCTTCAACGAATCAAAAACAAATTGTTAAATGTTCTAAAATTAGCAGGAATCAAATTGAATTTGGTAACCTAATTAAGGTATCTGTGATTTGTGTTAGCTGTTCATTTTCCATTCATTCAGTAGCTGATTGAAGAGATTTCGGACTAGAGAAATATTTTCTACGATCTAAAGCTTTTTATAACTATGCCTTCTTGTAGACTTTTTCCTCGTCTCAGTTGCAATTATTGTTTAATAAGGCCACTTTTGGAAAATTTTTTGAGTAAAAAGACTTCTTTCTACAAAACTTGTTTATTCATAATGAAATTATTTCTCATTTTTTTTTAATTATTGTTACAGTATGTCACTTGCTCTTTAGAAGAAATATGAAAGAATGAGTTTTTTTTTTTTCCCTTTAAAAGACAAGTGTTATTGTAAGTTTTCAAACATTAACATAAACTGAAATATTAAAATAAAATTGATACAAGCTTAAACAAGTCTTTCTGGTTCACGTGGAAGAGTAGGTTGCTTTTTGTGTTCAAATGGCCACAATTTTGAAAAAAAAAAAAAAAAAAAAAGATGGGCATGAAAGTGAAGTATAAAGTGCCTCATATAAATGTGGAATGTTAAAGAATAAGAACTTTGTAGTCAAACACATAATATGCACAAATATGCAAAAATAGTTAAGAATGAAATAATTAAACATAATACTTGATCTGTAAAAAAAAAAAAAAAAAAATATATATATATATGTAAAAGACTGAGAATTGCAGCCAAGCTGTAACAGTAATTTTTACGACTGAATCATACATTTTCTACTTTATTTGTGGTATTTGCTGCAATTTATCTGCTATTTTCTGTAATTTTCATGGCTTACTGTAAAATTTACAGCTAACATTTGGCAGCGAAGTTTTAATTTTTTACAGTATAGTCACATGTGCAGTGTGAAAGTGACAGCGTTGACACTTTTATGCTGCATTTGTTTCTCCTGATGAAATATAGTGCTCATTTTTTCGATCCGAAACAATTTAACTGATATACAAAAGTAACCTTGACAAAATTTGATTTGATAATTTTAGCTGATGTGTGCTGAAACTGAAACTGAAGCTAGTTTTCCTCCATCACTTATAAAGAATTTTGTCAATACAAAGTGTCTATCAACACTTTGTATTGACTCTTCTTACTACTGTCACTCTTATACCTCTTATTATATTCTGCTATGACTCTTCCACCAATATCAGTAAATGGTAACTTTTGTGGTATGTTTCCATAATTAATTAATCCATCCTGGAAACATACTATAAAAGTTACCATGTAATATTGGTAGAAGAGTCACGAAAGAAATTGTGTCAGTAGACACCTTGTATTGACAAAAATCTATACGTGATAGAGGAAAACTGACTTTATTTTCAGTTTCAGCACATCAAAATCTACAAAGATCAGCCAAAATTATCTAATCAAAATTTTAGATGTAGACCTGTGTTATTGTGTATATGTTATTTGTTTACAAAATTCTTAATTAACTGTGAAGCTTATTTTTATTAAACAAAAGTTCTCATTACATATGTAGATTTGCCATTGTTTTAAAATTTACACACAAAATGTAATAAAATGTATATGCATCATTTCTTCTTTACTAGGATTTCTTTTGTCGAAGGGAATAACAAAATTGTAGGTTTAGTTTGTTTTAACCATAACTACATGCAACAAAATTACAGAGGGTGTTTAATCATTTTTAGAACGATTTTGATAATAAATTAAAAAAAAGTAACTGTTTTGGAAATAAAAATCTGGCAACAATTTATTATTCGAAATGAGAAAATATCGTCTGCTACTTTTAAATTTATTTATCTTTTAAAATGTCGCATGTAAACAAGCTGTGGATTGAAGGATATATTTTTGCTCTTTCAAAAGAGAAATATTTTGTGATTAAAAAATGTTGTGATATGCATAGTATTAAAATTTCTAAGTGCAAAATAAGCAACATTACTAATCGGATAGGAAAAAACTGTCGATCATTACTTCTACATTGAAAGAAGACTCCAAATAAATATCGAAAAAATGTATATACTGTTTCAAATCTTTCTAAAGTGAAAACACTGGTAATGAGAGAAAATCTACCGACACAGAAATGAATTTCAAAATCTTTAAATACACTTGCAGCAACAATAAATAAAATAATGAAATCGAGATTTATAACTTAAAAAAGCTAAAAATCATAATATTCACCAGCTTTTGCCTAGGCATGTGGCTCAATGCAGAACATTTTGTAGGACCCTGTATGAAAAGTATTTAGCAGGATATAAATGGAAATACATAGTGACCATTGAGGAAGCATGGGTTTACTTAAATGACTGCAACAAAAAAAGATCTATGCATTATTGAAAACGAAGAGAATAAAATGTACAAATCTGGTTCGTCAGTGTGAAGAAAGTTTCAGTAAAGGATTTATGATAGTGTCAGGGTTCTCTTACAATGGGAAATTAAAAAAAAGAAAAGTAAAAAAAAACTGTTAAAATCAACTCAAATTACTATCAAGAGAATGTTTTACGCCCGCTATTTACAGAAGAAATTCCATTTCTTTATCCCAATGACTTTCATAGAATGAAATTTCATTAAGACAAAGCAACAGTTCATACTTCGAAAAGTACCATTGCATTCCTTGAAAAAATAAAGATGGATAGTATTGAATATATACCTTTTCAACGTATTCCTGCAAAGATCCCTTGATGTTTCACATTTGGACTATTGTGTCTTTGTTTTATTGAAAAAAGATCTTTCTATGCTCATACCGACCAAGATTGATGGACTCTGGAAAGTTGTGGAAGAGGAATGGAAATCAATACCAATGGAAATTTTACAAATTTAAAAAGCTAAAAATCATAATATTCACCAGCTTTTGACTAGACATATGGCTCAATGCAGAACATTTTGTAGAACCCTGTATGAAAACTATTTAGCAGGATATAAATGGAAATACATAGTGACCATTCATGAAGCATGGGTTTACTTAAATGACTGCAACAAGAAAAGGTCTATGTATTATTGAAAACGAAGAGAATAAAATGTACAAATCTGGTTTCGTCAGTGTGAAGAAAGTTTCAGTAAAGTGATAGTTGCAGGGTTCTCTTACAATAGGAAATTAAAAATAAGAAAAGTAGAAAAAACTGTTAAAATCAACTCAAATAACTATCAAGAGAATGTTTTACGTCCGCTATTTACAGAAGAAATTCCATTTCTTTATCCCAATGACTTTCATAGAATGAAATTTCATTAAGACAAAGCAACAGTTCATACTTCGAAAAGTACCATTGCATTCCTTGAAAAAATAAAGATTGATAGTATTGAATATACAGGGGTTGGACAAAAATATGGAAACACCTTGTGAAATGCATGTTTGAAAAGAAAGATTGATTTTAATGAAATATGTAGGTGGCGCTGACGTTTTAGCCTACTGACGCCACCTATACAACTTCGTAAATGCGCTGCACAGTTCTATGTCATTGTCGGGGCACTGTTATGTGAGGTTGTCATTGCATTATGTCAGAGTTAACAGACTTCGAACGTGGGCAAATTGTTGGAGCGCGTATGGTTGGTGCTTCCGTAAGCAAGGTAGCCGAGGTGTTTAGTGTTTCAAGAGGTACTGTATCGAAGATTCATTCCGCATATTTGAAATGCGGAAAAACATCATCCGCTAAATCACAGCGCGGACGAAAGTGTGTGCTGAGGGATCGTGACAGACGATCATTAAGCAGGATTATCACGAAAAAGAAGACCACAGCTGCAAAAGTTACTGCTGAAATGAATGTCATGTTACCAAAGCCTGTGAGTACCAAAACAATTCGAAGGGAGCTTCATAAACAGGGAATTGCTGGCTGTGCTGCAATTGAAAAGCAATTCATCAGTGATGTTAATGCCCGTAAGGGGAAAAAGTGGTGTTTAAGTCATAAACCTGGACTATAGAGCAGTGAAAGAGAGTCATATTAGTACAGTCAAATTAGGAAAAATAAGGGAAAAAATTTATAAAGTTTTGAAACTTTGGTATTACACTTATAAAGGGTCTAATAATTCAAAACAAAAAAGTTCCCCACTCTGAGGGGGGAGCTTCCCCCCCCTACCCCCCCAAAACCGTATAATTCGTTGAAATGAAGAAAAAAATGGGGAATTAATTTATCGAGTATTAGAATTATGGCATAACATTCCTGAGGGGTCTAATAATGCAAATCAAAAAAGTTCCCCACTGTGGGGTGAGAGCTTACCCCCCCCCCCCAAAAAAAAAAAAAACCTGCATAATTCGTTTAAATAAAGAAAAGAAAAAAAAATGAAAATTAATTTATAGAGTATTGAAATTTTCGTACAACATTCCTGAGTAATTTAATAATTGAAAACAAAAAAATCCCCCCCCCCTCAAAAAAAAAAAAAAAATATATATATATATATATATATATATATAGCTTATTGAAAATAAGAAAAATGGTTAAATAGAATTGTGGAATTTTGGTATAACATATACTTGAGGTGCTTAGTAATGGGATACAAAATTTTAAAAAATTCCACCATGCAGTGAGAACTCTTCTCCTTCACAACCCCCCCCCCCCACACACACACACACAAACACACCAATAAAAAAAAAATAGTTCAATTTTGCTGAAATTAAGAAAAATACGAAAATGAGTTATATAAGAGTTTTTAGTTTTGGGGAAAGTTCTCTTGAAGGGTCTAATAATAGAAAACACAAAAGTTCCCTTCTCTGGGTTTTCCTATCCCCCCCCCCCCCCCAAAAAAAAAAAAAAAAATCGTATAATTTGTTGAAATTAAAACAAATTGGGAAACAATTTGTAGAATTTTATAGTTTGTGGACAAAATTGTTGAGTGGTCTAATAATAATAATAATTCACCCTCTTCTGGAGCAAGAGCTTCTCCCCCTGTCCCTTCGCCCCATAATTGTATAATCCATTGAAAGTAAGACAATAGAAATTATTTATATAATTTTGAAATTTTTTAGATAGTAGACTTGAAAAGGTTTCAATGAAAACAAAAAGCCTTCCCTAGGAAGGATTATCCCCCCCCCCTCTCAAAAATACTGCAGTTCCTTCAATAATAATAAAAAAAAAATAGTTAGAAAGAAGTATACAGATTTAAAACTTTGGGACATTAATCATATGGGGTATCTCAATGGGAAACAGAAAAGTCCCCTCTTTCAGAGGGGCTTCCAACTCCCCTTTCCCCCTATAAAAACTACTTAAAATTTTTCCGTGAGTTTTCCTTTTTCCTTTTTATTTATTTATTTTTTTTAATTAACACAAAATTATTTGGTTTTCAAAGACAGCTAATATAATAATAATAATATATATATATGCCTTGAAAAATTCTGCACAAAATGTCCTCTTCATTATGCGTAAACGAAATTTTTTTTTTTCCTTCAAGTTTTTAAAAGCTACTAAATTGTAAAAAATAAAATAAATTGAAATGATAATAATGAAATTCAGGTAATAACTAGGTAAGATAAATATAGCAACAATTAAGTAAAATGCATATAAAATAATTTTAATGTAAGTCAATAATTTATTACTTACAAAATCGTCTGAACATCGAATAAAATGTAATCAAGTTAATCATGAAAGTCATCTTCAAACTCTTCTGTCATGTCAATGGGTTCTTTACTGATCCAGGTTTGCCCGTGACAATTTTTATACATTCCTGTACACAATAAATTTGCTTTTACACATTTGCACTTCCTTCCACAACCTTGCATACAGCCACATGAAATCAACTGAAGCAGGCGCTTGTCTTAGATATACAGGAGACAAGTATGAATTAGATACTTTCCATCCCCAGGTCTTTGGATCCAAGCGATTCCCCAACCACATCTGTACTTGCAGGTAAACCCGATGAAAATGCAGCATCAGTGGTAGGTGGCAAGCACGATAGGATGACAGCATTGCTTGCCTGTCCTACTCATTCATTAAAACTTCACGAATTCATTAAAACATTGAATTCTGAGATCGTTCAATTTTTTCATTTCAGAAGTTATAGATGCGTTTTTTTTTTTTTTACTTTACTGTACATCTCACTAATAAATTATTCACCAGCTTTTTCAAGTGAGCTACGAGTCGATCTTGGTTCGTTAAACATTTTGGGTACATAATGGAGATGGTGAGATCGGTTAAACGATTGAACTACTTGCACTTTCCCTTTTCCAAACATGACCGAAGTGGTGTCGCAACCACTCATTGCATGAAGAAATAGAATAGAATCATCGACATTTTTAATAACAGATGAACTTTGCAAATCCTTGGAACTATAAAATCTTGCTTTGACATTTCCCTTTTATTCTTTCATGAATAGAATGTCCTTATCTTCTGGGGCAAGTGCTATCAGTAAAACGATAAGGTCCACATCTTGTCCAACAATAACGACATGCTTGTTTAAATCAGATTTATCAGTTGCTTTCCTAACTACCAAAGCATCTGCGTCATCTTTTGCTATGCTTGCTTCGATACCAGAAATTTCTAAGCGTTGAGCAAATTCAAAATATTTAAAACCCGTTCTTTGTATCTGACCAAGTTGAAAGAAGAGCGTACATTATTCTCATCTGTAAAATATATATAAAACATACCAAAATTAGGAACTCATTTTTTTTTCTCCGTTGCCAATTACTCCGAAAAGGTTGATCGTATTTATATATATGATTGATATATATACATATATATATATATATATATATATATATATATATATATCATATATATCATATATATGAATATATATATATATATATATATATATATCATATATATCATATATATGAATATATATATATATATATATATATATATATCATATATGAGGTCTTAAAAAAGAGTTATTTTTTGTAATAGTAAACTTAACGATTTTGTGTAAGAAATGAAAAACTGAAAAGTCACGGTTGGATTTCCTTAGATCGAAAAGAGGAAAACGGGATTTTGAGGAAAAGGGGGGAGGGGGGAGCCCCCCCCCCCACTCCCCTCCTTCCAAGTAAGGAGACCTATTCTATTTTCCATTGCTAGTCAATTCAGAAGTGCTATCCTAAAATTTTAAAACATTGTAAATTATTGTCTCGGTTTTTCTTAATCTGAAAAAATTGTACAAATTCGGGAGGAAAAGAGGTATCCTCAGCCCACAGATGAAGAGGGGTGTGGAATTTTCGTTTTTCCATTGCTAGAGCTCTCGAGAGCACTATTTCAAAATTTCAGAACATTATAAATATATACCTCTGTAATAAATTCCTTTAATCATCTAGAGTCTCCCCTTTTTCATAATTTAAAGGAACTGTATGTTTTGGGGAGGGGGGGGAGGTGCTTATTCAGGGAAAGGGGGATGCCTTCTTTTTTAATAATAAGTCTATTCATGAGTGTTATATGAATGTTTCAAATGTTTATAAATTATTTCCTCTTTTTTTTTTTTAATCTGAAAGAGTTACTCACTGTTTTTTTTTCTGGTGTGGGGGGGGGGGGAGGGGGAACCCTCAAGAGTATTAATACAAAATTTTATAACTTTATAAATATTTATTCCTATAATATAATCCTTTTATAGTCCCTCATTAAAAAAAAAAAAAGAAAAAAAAATTGAAGGAGCTAAACAATTTTGGGGGGAAAGGGGGGGGGGGTAGCATAACCACAAGGAGGAAAATTTTTTGTTCTTGTCCATTACTAGACTTTTCATGAATGTTATCCTAAAATTTCAAGTGTTTATAAATTATTATATCTGTTTTTCCTTATATGAAAGAGCTATGTGGCTAAAGGGGAAAAGGGGGGGACGGAGGGAAGCTCCCCCCCAGGAAGGGGGAACTTTTTTGTTTTGCATTACTAGAGCCCCCAGGAATGTTATCCCAAAGTTTCAAAACTTTATAAATTTTTTCCCTTATTTGGTGTTTTTTGGTCTAATTTGACTGTACTATATGGTCCGATGAGTCTTCTTTCACGTTGTTTCCCACTTCTGGCCGAGTTTACGTCTGGAGAACGTCATCTCAAGCCTATAATACAGACTGCTTGTTGCCAAGAGTGAAAAATGGCGGGGTTCTGTGATGGTTTGGGCAGCCATATCGTGGTCCTCTGCTGGCCCCATGATAACTCTGTCAGGGCGCATTACTGCCAAGACGTATGTGAACAGTTTGGCCGATCAAGTCCATCCCATGGTACAAACTTTGTTTCCCAATGGTGATGGTGTCTTCCAAGACAATTCCCCTGTTCACACAGCTCGCATTGTCTAGGACTGGGTTTTTGAGCATGAGGATGATTTTTCGCATCCCCCCTGGCCACCACAGTCACCAGACCAAGAATATTATCGAACCTTTGTGGTCTACATTGGAGCGGAAAGTGCGTTCTCGCTATCCACTGCCAACATCGTTATCTGAACTTGCCACCGTTTTGCAGGATGAATGGTACAATATTCCCTTGGCAAACATACAGAAACTGTATTTATCCATTCCGAGAAGACTGCAAGCTGTTTTGAATGCCAACGGGTTTTCTACACCATATTAGGAAAGGAAACATGTTTTTTTTTTTTTAAGGTGTTTCCATATTTTTGTCCAACCCCTGTATACCTTTTCAACGTATTCCTGCAAAGATCCCTTGATGTTTCACATTTGGACTATTGTGTCTTTGTTTTATTGAAAAAAGATCTTTCTATGCTCATACCGACCAAGATTGATGGACTCTGGAAAGTTGTGGAAGAGGAATGGAAATCAATACCAATGGAAATTTTACGAAAAGCCTTTTTATCATGGAAATCACGATGCAGACTTGTCGTCCAGAAACAAGGCTACCAGATTGAAAAAAAAAAAAAATAGTCTTTACATTTTAAACATTAATTAAACGGCCTCGAAATCATTGTAAAAATTTGCAAACACCCTCTGTATTTACTTTTAAAGTTAGCTTGGAAAATTCAGTTAAAAAAAAAAAAAAAAAAAAAGAAGATTTTATTATAATATTATAATGAAAAATATACAGGGCAATGACGATGAATACAAATACAGTATAAAACCCATTATCCAGAATTCCGAAATCCAAAATAATTTTAGTTTTTTTTTAAACAATTAAAATAAAATATATTTTATATCTAAAATCAGAAAAAAAAAACTTTAAAATGAATTATCGTGTGTTTTATTAGGCAGCATTATGAAAATTAGAAATTAAAGCAGAAATTCTTTTTCTCAGAAGATGGTCAGGGATGCTTGTGGTCCTGGAAAACCAGAAAAAAAAAAAAAAAAAAAAAAACCTTTTCTTTTAGCATTCTGTTCTAATGATCGAGTCAGCATTCACGTTTAGTAGCACAGATAAAGAAGCAACCATGCCACTTATGGCATTGTTAGTAATGTGCATATGTATATGCTTATATACACTAAGCGACAAAAAAAAAAAAAAGCCGCACTTGGATGTTCTCCTTTTCGCCTTCTACAACCGACAATTTTATCGTTTGAAAAGCAAATTTTCGAACAGATTTTACTATGTTGTCCTCCACTTACACTTTAGCTTTGAGCCCAGTGTTAAAAACAAAATGCAATTGTGAGGAAAATTGTAATTTTAGAATTTATTTCAAAAATGGTAAGAATAAGGCAGTTAACGATGCCACAAAAAGTATTAATTTTTGAATGAAAATCAAAAAATATTTTAATATGTGAGATGGCAAAATAATTAAATGTTAAAGAAATATTGGTAAAAGGGTTTTCAGCAAGATATAAAAGTTTTTGGCCGTTTAAACTGGAAATTTGGTTTTAGGTGGCCACACTGCTCATCCAAGCGAGATGACCGTAAGTTAAAAAGCCATTGCTTATAAAATTGGTTTGTATAACATTTAGAACATAAAAGAGCTTCAGAAAAAGTGTTTAGTAGCATAATTTCTTTAACTACAGTAAAACAACTATTAAACAAAGCAGGTTTAAATGACAGAAAATTTGAAAAAATTTCATTCTTAGTGAAGAGAAGTAGGAAAGCAAGACCTCAGCTGGCTAAAAAAATTAAAAAATGATTAGTTAATTATTGGGCTGAACTGGTTCTCTCTGATGAGTCAAGTTTAACTTATTTCGAGCTAAAGAAAACAAGCAGATCTGACAATGAAAATATGACCGACTTAATGAAAATCGCACTTTTAAAACAGTGACACATTCTCCGTACATTATGGTACGGAGGTGCATAACTTTTCAAACATTCGGGAAAATTTTTATGCTCAAGGGATCAATTAACTCGAAATAAAACACAATCTGCATAAAAGTGGTGCCTGACCGACTATTTTGGAGGTATCTTGGACATTTCCGTAAACAGTATTTAAAGATAATAAGGCACCTTACTACACGGCATCTGTGGTAAGTTTATTCACTTCAAATTGTCAAAATTTCTTATACATTCCCATGAGAACCTATAATTTTGTAAATAATCATATCTTTTTTCACTTTAAGTTAAATACCGCAAAGGATATAGTAGAATTTCTTCTTTACCAGACATGGAAATAGTCAAAATCGCGATCCGCTCGAAAATGTTTCGTCTATAAAAAGGCGGGGGAGAGAGGGGAGGATTCGAAATTTGCAGCCTATAACACTGCCAGAACCAGAAAAAATTATTTGTGATATTTGGCACATTGAAATTTCTGAGATTTATATTAAAACACTGTATAAAACTACGCCATTGTGCATTAATGCAGTAATTCCATATAGAGGTGGAATTAACCCAATGCATAATACATATTTTTAACAAAAAATTGCTTAGATCTAACAAATAAATAGTTTTATTTCATATATTAAAATATAACTTGTTTATTTCATATAATAAATCATAATAGAATGCAAAGTGTATGGTTATTGCATTATGTTCAAAATGAAAGTTTTATGCAGATTTTTAAAAAGTACTTCGTAAAGTGCAATAAAGCGAATTATTAAGTCGAAAATATACATAGGTATCATTTCATACCTTTGGTATTATGCAAACAACACAGTTTTATTTGTTTCAAACATTAATTTTAAAGTTATTACAAATAAAAAAGGTATAATTCATTTTTTCTGCAGTGCGGCTTTTTTTGTCGCTTAGTGTATATATATATGCATTATAGTTATTTTTTACTTTCTGCTATATTTAATAGAAGAAAGTATCAGATATGCTAAAAAATTTGACTTCCAGTTTTAGATTTATTTGAGTTTTTTGAGAGGTCTAGGACATGATTCAACTATTTTTAGAAAACTGTGTGTGTGACAAATATTTTCGTGCAGCTCTAGTTGAAGAACTAAGGCAGAGAATTTCATAAAAATTTATGAGTAGTTGCTCCTACATGTAAATTCGTACCTATCATTTACTGAGTTATGTTTATAATTCAGGGAAATCTATCATAGGAAAATGACTCAAAATTCAGAAAATTCCGAAATCCGGTCCTATGGGTTCCAGATAATGAGTCCTATACTGTTCTTACTAAGAACAGGGAATCCCAAATCTTTTTGATCCATGCTTGTTTTTGCAAACAAAACAATTCAAGATGGCTTCGCTGGTGATTCAGCTGTCCACCAGGCTATAATATCGGCTAATAGAAGTATTTCCAGATATGATTATCTTTATGGGCTTGCCCAGTTATATCTTTATATAATTTTAATAATTTAAGTTCCATACATCAAAGTATTACTTTTAACTTCACATTTAGAAACCAGATTTATGCTCAATTAGAGATAGGTACACATTGGAAAATGACTTTTCTTAAACAAAATACATATTCTCAGTATTCTGTTTTTATAAAAAATCTCCTTTAGCTCTTTATTTAGGGTGCCCTAAAAAGATTGAAACACGGTTTTATTTTTTATGTATTAAAGATGAATGGTTAATGTAAAGAATCTGCCCATTAATTTTCAAAAAATTACACTATTAAATTTTTTATATCTCTCATTTGTAAATTTTGTCAATTAGAAGATTTTCATTTTCCATTCAACAAAAGCATTAGAAAAAATTACTTTACTATATCCTTAAAAGCAACTGAATTATGATGCATTAAAAAAGTTGATTTATGCTACTTTTCGCATTCCTTAAAAGGCTGTTTCTGTAGTAGAAACAAGAACCATATAAAAATTGATAGTGGAAAATTTTTGAACAAAAACACGATGAAATGTGTCAAAAAATCCTTTATGGATTTAAATGAAGTCTTAGTAGACAAAGATAAACAGTGGTTTTTATATGCAAACCACAGAATACATATGCCTCTGGATTTCATTTCACGCGGTCTCACAGTTGGGACACAATTAATAATCTGGTGTGTCACTCACACAACTTTCTCTTATCCTCCATTTTAAGTAATATGATATTATAAAGATAGATTGCAGATTAAGTCGTAAGATCAGAAAAAGTAAGATAATAAAGATCAATCTATTTTAAAAATAACCTAAAATAGTTTTAAGGCCAGTTTCATTTGGTATATGATTCTGTGTGAGGGGGGGGGGGGGGAGGTCAATGATAGGACCTACATTTTTTTTTTTTTTTTTTTAATTCAAGGATGGTATCAAATTGCTTTCAAACTTGAAAATCTTCCACAAGTTTTTCAAGTGGCAACCAACCTACTACAAACTTCAAAATACCAAATTTGAATTTCTTGAAGTTATTTGTTTTCAAATAAGGCTGATAATAGATATACGTACAGCTGAACCGCTAAAAATTTGACTTTTGTATTCAGGTAACTTCATAACGTAATATTATATATATATATAGAGAGAGAGAGCTGAAAATAGAACTTAAAAAAAAAAAAAAAAAGTTTTTTGTTTACAGTATGAGCATAAAGAATTCATTTTCCTCCCTGAGCAGTGTTCGTTGATATAGTAAAATGTAGCAAAGGACTTTCATCAATTACATTCAATAGAAAAGAACATTTAGCTTAATTTTGCATTGCCCTGTACATTGTCTATAAATTATCTGTACATCACACTGTTTACTTAAATTTAGTTTTATACGAAAAACACCTAATGAAAAATAAAACATCACTTCCAGCAGTTTCTAAGTATAACCGCTACATATCCAAATATTTTTGGTATCCTTGTAATTGAATAATATATGAATTCTTTACAACAACCTACAAAAAATATGCTTTTAAGCATATGTAAAAAAATATGCCCATTCCGTTTTGTTTAGGGCAGCTTATAGATGTTACACTTTGCTGACTAGAATTTTGGCCCATAGACGATGTATTTGAATTCTCTTGTATGGCCCTGTACACGAACCCTTTGCTTGATCTCAATGAAAAGTTTAGCGTAGCATCTCTATATGATACAGATATAAAATACCGAGATTAGTCTTCCTGCAACTATTTGTTCTTGAGATATACTGATAAAAGACACACAGACCAACAGCTAAAAACGGGTTTTTCGGATTCAAGGACCTTAAAACGTGTAAATATAACAAATTCTCGGTTTTGAAAATTTGACCCTAAAACAATACTTTCTCTACCTTATATATGGGTAAGAGAAAGTAAAAAATTGTGCATACAAGATGAAAATACGTATATATTTTAAATTGGCGATTGTTTTTAAAATCTGATTATATATATATATGTAATTAAAAATAGACAGTTAAGCAGAAAACACATTTAAAACAGATTATATTTCGAATTTAGAGTCCTGTGCAAAAAAAGATTTTGACGCTTTTTAGTTCAAAAACGTTTTCTGATAATTAAAATTAAATGCAGATCTCATGAAACAATTAAAATATTCAAAACTGTCTAAAAATAAATTTGTTAAAGCATCGTTTGGAGAAGTATAGTTAATTGGAAAATGAATTACATAATGTTTACGTTTATTTTTTATGTTAATTATTTTGAATAAAAAATGGTAGTTTTAGTATTAAGAAAAAGCAATAATAAGTAATAATAAAAAGAACCTCAAAAAAAAAAAAAAAAAAAAAAAAAAAAGCCTATCTATCTATATATATATATATTGTATATATGAAAATATAATAATCCAGTTTGTCGTTTTATAATGTGTTTTAAATTTAAATTTCTATTTTGGTATATGGTCCTAAAACACAACATTCAATTTTTAACTAAGCATAACTCATACAGTTTTAAAAATACATGATTTTTTTTTTTTTTTTTTTTTTTTTTTTTAATGATGATGTTTTAAAGGTACGAACTTTCTAACTGATCAAATTTGACTAGAGTGATAGTATAAAAATTAAAATAATCTGGTGTGTCACTCAAACGACTTTCTCTTACCCTGAAATTTAATACTATAAGTACGGATTGGAGATTAAAGGTTAAGATAACGAGTCCTGTTATGCAAACCTATGTTAAAACAATTCAACTTATGATTCGGAACAGCTTTATTTGACAAATAATTCTATGTGAGGGGGGCTACCGTTCCCCTCAACCCCCCGTTTCATTAACGTACCTACATTTATAGAGAATCTGTTATTAAGTTCAAAAGTTCATTTAAGATTATTTAGACAACTTTTACACGCATCATTCCTTGAAACTTATCAATCTTGAACAAACTTTTCTAGTAACAAACGCATTCACTTCAAATACATCATTTGGATCGCCTGAAATTATTTGTTTTTAATTACTGTAATAGACACAGACAAAGATCAAACTAAAACTTGACTTCGGTATTCAGGAAGTCTAAAAACGTGTAAATATACAAGAAACCAATCGATGAATATTTAGCTTAAAAAAATACGTTATTTACCATGTGACTTTGAGAAATTAATTTCAGTTCCTGAGCAGCTCTCTTGGACATGATAAAATGTTATGTGATATAGAATATTATAGTAAGCACTTCCACTAACAAATAAAAAAGAATGTTATAGCTTAAATATTGTCAGCCCTGTATATCTTCTGAAAGTTATGTACACATCACATGGTGCACATAAATATAATCCTATATTAATAACATACGGCACATCCTGACATACACTTCTAGTAATTTTGAAGTATTGTCACATTATAATCTAGTTCTTTTGTCTAGCCCTGTAAACGAACAGTGAATGATTTCTATACCATATTCTACATATGAAACATGTTTTTACGCATATGAAAAATATGTATTCGTTTAATTTGGTTTAGTGCAGTCTATAGATGTTAAACTCTACTTACCTGCAATTATACACATTTAGATGATCTATATGATACACATTACGTCTATATGATACACATTTAGAATACCAAGTTTGGACTTTCTGCTATAATTTGTTTTTGAGATATGCTGATAACAGACAGACCAACCGCTAAAAACATGAATTTAGATTCAGGGCACCTCAAAACGCGTAAATATAACAAAAACTCACTTTCGAAAATTTGACCCAAAAACAATACTTTCTTCACCTTATGGGTAAGAGAAAGTAAAAAAAAAAAAAAAAAAAAGCCATTACAAAACATTTTTCTACAGGTTCACGCAATTCAGACCGAAACATTCATCACTGTTATTTCACACACACAAAAAAGTAAAGACTAGCCGTTCTCCGACAATCAGCTGGATTGTCGGAATCTTTGAAAGGTCTGACTGTATACAATTTACGCTCAATGGCACCTTCTCCCCATTTCGAACCTACAACAGCCTATTCGCTCATAGTGCAAATACTTATGGAAATTCTAACTATAGCAAACTTCTGTTTCATGATCTGGCAGCCTGTTCGCCCGTATAAGCTGTTAAATGACTAAATTACTTACCAAAAAAAAAAAAAAAAAAAAAAAAAACATTCGTTTACACAGGATTCCAATTTTTTTTAAAATCAAAATTGTATCTGCTTTAAATAGCAGTTCGCTACCATTTGACAATCAGAATGCGAGGTTTGCATACTGCATGTGTCCGACTTACAAAAAAATTCACAACTCGCGAAATTTTTAGCAGTCGGATTTCAATCCTTTGAGAGTGTGTTCCTCTTACCGAGATCTGTATTTAAAAAGAAAAAAAAAAAAAAAAAAAAAAAAAAATGTATTTATACCAAAAACTTTTTGAGTTATAAAATGTTTAGTGAAAAATTCAATATTTTGTTTAAAAAAAAAATATTATACAGTAATCCGTATTTTCTTAAAACTTTTATACGAGGGTTACTCTGAAATTTTTGAGATACGCGTTGACGATAAGAGATAGAAAAAAAATTATCGATTAGATTTGAAAACACGAACTATTTTGGCCTGGCAGACGATTTTTTACTGGCCATTATCAAGTAGTTTAGCGTAAAAAATTTTTAGACAAAAAAGAAAATGGAGTTGATGCGAGAACATTATCGTGCTATGATTTTCTATATTTTAAAATGGGATTAAATCAAGAAGAATGTGTTCAACGCCTACAGTTAGCTTTTGGAAAGGAACGTCCATCGCGTGCAACTGTATTCAGATGGTTTACAGAAATTCACAGAGGTCGTCATTCTCTCCAGAATGAAAAACACACAGAAAGGCCCTTGTCAGCAGTAATCCCGGATAATGTGTCTACCATTCGGAAAATGTTAATCGACGACAATCGCTGTACCTATCACATGATACAAAAGGAACTTAACATTGGATCCGCTGCAATACTATTCATGAAGAATTGCATATGAAAAAATTAGTTTGACATTGGGTTCCCCATAATTTAACAGAGCATCAAAAACAAGAGCATGCCAAAATCAGCAAAGAAACCTTAAATTACTTGATGATGGTGGCCACTGCATTATTTCTAAAATAATAAATGGTGAAAAGACAACGTGAAATGAAAAAAGTAATGCGTGCCGTTTTCTTTAGAAGTAGAGGACTGGTCAAAGCTATCAATTTGGAAGCGCAGAAGACAGTCACAGCTAACTGGTACATTACTATATGTCTTCCAAGAAATTCTCTAAGAAGAGAAAGTTAGAGGACTCATTCTCCACCATGATAATGCATCTTCTTATTCAGCAGAATTAACAGTTGAATTTCTTCAACAAAAACGCATCAAGGTGTTGAAACATCCACCCTATTCACCTGATCTAGCTATGCGTGACTTTTGGCTATTTTTTAATCTGAAAGAGAACTTGTGTGGGCGTCGTTTTCATTCCGAAGATGAGATTGATGAGGCTATAAATGCACTTTTTCCATCGATTCCAAGAAATGAATGGTTAGAGGCATTTAATCTTTAGAAAATTCGCCTGTAGAAGTGCATTGATGCCGGAGGAGACTGCTTAGAACACACCTAAAATTTGGTAATTTTAACATTAATTACCTAGGTGTATCTCAAAAATTTCAGAGTGACCATCGTACGGTTGCAAAAAGTTTACGTGGGCTTTTTAAAGATACCTGTTGTAAAGAAATTGAACGATTGGTTTTTCTTACGATTGGTACAGGGTGATTCAAAAAGAGACGAGTGAATGTTTCTTGAAATATTAAATATCCGTATTTAAAAAAAAAAAATAAATAAATAAAAAAAAATAAAAAAAAAAAAAAATTAAATAAATTACATCGTTAGAATTTTGAAGAAACGTGCTTTCGAATGGTGCAGATGTATTTCCTGTATTTTCATTGGTTTACACAGGATTGGATTTTTAAAATAAGACATTTTAGACAAAAGCTGAAAATGCGAGATTTGCATAATTCATGCGTACGATTCACAAAATTCCTAACTCGTGAAATTTTTGCAATAGGGTTTTAACCTTTTGAAGCTTGTTCCTTTCACCGAGATCTATATATTACAATCTACGTATTATCTTTCTATCTATGTATTACGTATTCGCTGAATGCGCAACTGTACAGAAACACACACACACAGCAACTTGTTTTATTACTATAGGTTATGATAAAACGTGACAACAGCACCACCATTTAAACAACATGCACCAAAAGTTAATAGACACCAATTTATGTCAAGGTTCAGCTAAATATAACTTTTCATTATTTATTTTACTTTCTCTTACCCATAAGGTAGAGTAAGTATTGTTTTAGGGTCAAATTCTCGAACGTGAGTTTTTGTTATATTTACAGGTTTTGAGGTCCCCTGAATACGAAAATAATGTTTTTAGCGGTTGGTCTGTGTGTCTGTCTCTGTGTGGGTGTCTGTCTGTCTGTTATCAGCATATTTCAAGAACAAATAGTAGCAGAAAGTCCAAACTTGGCATTTTAAATGTGTATGATATAGGGATGCTACACTAAACTTTTTGTTCAAATGAAGCAAATGGTTCGTGTACAGGGATGCCCAAGAGAATTCGAATACATTACGTCTATGGAAGAAATTGCAGATTTTAACATCTATAGATTGCAGTAAACCAAATGAAATGAATATATATTTTTTATATGCGTAAAAGCATGTCTCATGTAGAATATGGTAGGGAAATCGCTCACTGATCATTTACAGGGCTACACAAAAGAACTAGATTATAGTGCGACAATAACTGAAAATTAATGGAAGTGTATTTCAGGTTGTGCCGTGTGTTATTACTATAGGTATGTATTTAGGTAGACCATGTGGTCTGTACATAATCTGCAAATGATATACAGGGCTGCAAATGTTTAAGCAATGACCTTCTTTTTTTATTGTCAGTGGAAGTTATTTACTATAATATTTTACCATTTCCAGGAAAATTGCTCAGGAATTGAAATGAATTCCTCACAGACATATTGTAAATAATGTATGTTTTAAAGCTAAATATTCATCGCTTGTTTTTTGTATATTTACACGTTTTGAGGCTTCCTGATTACCGAAGTCAATTTTTTTTAACGATTGATCTTTGTCTATGTCTCTTAGAGTAACTTAAAAACGAATAATTTCAGGAGATCCAAAAATTGTACTTTCAAGTTAATATAAGTCTGTTGCTGGAAAATTTTGGTCAAGACTGACAAGTTTCAAAGAATGTTGCATGTGAAAGCTGTCTGTATGATTTTAAGTGAACTTTTAATTTTAATAACAGATTAAAATTCTGTTTAAATGTAGGTGCAATAATGAAACGGGGGGTTGAGGGGGGTGATAGTCCCCTCACACAAATTAATTATCACATAAAACTCTTCCGAAGCCTAATTTGAATTGTTTTAATATAGGTTTACATAACAGTACAAGTTATCTTACCTCTTAATCTCCAATCTGTGTTTATAGTATTAAATTTAAGGGTAAGAGAAAGTCTTGTGAGTGGCACATGAGATTTAAAATACAACTGTAAAAACTTGCATGGTTCATGTAGAATAAATCCATTTTTTACCTTTATTTATTTATTTGTATTTTTATTTTCATTCCTGTTGTCAGGGTAAGAGAAAGTCGTGTGAGTGGCACACCAGATTATTTCACTAGTTCCTCATTTAGAGCAAAAGTATTGTCACATATATCCAGACAGATGGACGGATACTTCCTAAAAACAGTCAAATCTCGTTCAATACATCTTAAAACGTGTAGATCAATCGAAAAATGAAAGTCAAAAATTTTTACAAATCCAACACTTTCTTAAATTAAACACTTTCTTAAATTAAAAGAAAGTTTTTTTTTCTTTTTTCTTTTTTTAAAGGTGATAATCAAGATTTCATTAAATGTAATTAAATTTATTAATTTGACTGTAAAGGAAATAATTTTAATTAAATAACTGTCATGTAATAACAGATGCTTAACGAGAAAATTTTTATACAGATTTGCCGGAAAGGAATTACAAGAATTCTAACATAGACGTCATTTTCCTATTAAAAATGTAGTTATTCATAAAGAATCGCTACTTCTTAATTAGAATTATTTTAAATTTGAAGCAATTATAATTAGTTTTAAAAGTATGTTATTTTAATAATGTGAAATGCGATCAGGTTTGATGAATTAGATAAAGCAATAATGAAAATTTGTAAGATATCAAAATTTAAATCAAAAACAATTTAATAAATTCTAAGTTAATTATATCTGATTAATGTGATATAATGAGAGTGTATTTCAGTTTGCAGCATTCCAGAAATACAAGGAAACTGATTTTTAAAAGAAAAGTGTTGATTTAAAATTTCGCTTAAAAGGTGGGATTTGCTCATTTTTGTTCTTTCTTTTCTTACATTTTTAGTACGACAGGACTATGGATTTCAGCCAGACTTTTCGTGTTGTCATCATTTGCTATGTTTCAAATAAAACAATAAATAAAAATAAAAAATTACATTAAAATTGAAATAAAATCTGCAAAATTAAATTTTAAGAAATAGCTATTTATTTTCTTTTTCTTTCTTTCTTTCTTTCTTTATTCATTTTTACTCTTTTTGCATATTTAGACCAATTAAAAAAAAAGTTTCCTTTTTTCTCTCTCGCATCAAGTAAAAATAAAAGGAAAACAAAATTGAGAAAAATCGTGCGAAAGAAATCGAACACATTTAGTATCAGACGCCCCCCCCCCCTCCCCTTCCCTTGGCTAAATTTCAAATTTGGTCAAGGGTGTCTGGGACGTTCCTCACCAAGGTCTTCACTTACGTAATTGCGATTGCCAATTTAATCCATTACCAAAATGGCAACAAAAATTTAAATTCCGTCAAAGGATTCTATACTAAAGCTGTACCAAAGAAATTTTAAGAATCGAAGTATAGCAACTGTTGCTGAGGAACGCAACACGCCTATCTCATACCCTTATATGGAATAAAAGATTAGAAAAATGTTTTGTAATACTATATTAAATTTCACTTTATAGATAATTTTATCTCTATTACTAGAAAACAAAAATGGCTTTCGTTTTCTTTTTCTTTTTTTCTAATTATTACCTAATTTTATATGATATCAACGCTTATAGTGGCTTACCAATAAACACATAGATTTATTAGTTTTTTTTTTTTCTTACGGAAATGTTTTATAAAATTTCATTTGTTGTTCCATAAAAATTTCATTTTCATGATCTATGGGGAGGGTGGGGATACGCGTAATCTCATTTTCATATGATAATTTTTCGTAATGCATTTTTTTTTTTTTTTTTTTTTTACGATATCATGCGGTTCATTAACAATTGTCATTTTTTTCTGCTTGAGGTTCATTATCATTCGTCATTTTCCCCCTACATCTTTCTAAAATTTATTTCTTTTCAAGTGGATATGTTCTATTTTTGTGGTGTCATTTATCAGACTTCGCTGGACTTTTGCCATTTTTACTTTCAGTAAATTAGTCTAAAAGCAAAAAAAGTCGTCTTTTTTTTTTTTTTTTTTTTTTTTTTTTTTTTTCTGTAAAAGAAAAAAAAAAGACTAGAATTGCATTTATATCATCTCGATTACTAAATATAGGTTTTTTTTTTTTTTTTTTTTTTTTTTAATATATATATTCAATAGAAGAAATTATTGTAAAAATTTTCTAATTCCACCTTTCGATAGATTTACACGTTTTGAGAGACTTAAAACGCGATTTGATCATAAAAAAGAAAATGCCTGACTATGCGTGAGAAAAATTTTGCTGCAGCTCTAGCTCAAGAAGCACAGCACAGAATTTCATATAAATTTATAGGTAGTGTCATCTTGCCATAAATTAGTGCCTATCAACGTTTGGTGCAAATCTCATTAACAAGTGGCGTTGCCATTCCGTTTTTTCCCAATTTTTAATATGGCAATATGGGACAAAACTTTGTATAAATCTGACCGTGGAAATTTTTTCTACCCAATCGTTATGTAATTAAAATATATATTTATAATATACATCCCCCCTCCCCCTCCAGGAAGTGTAGATTTTCAATATTTTCAAAAAAAAAAAAAAAAAAAAAACGCAATACTTTTAAAATGAATGGCTGAACAACGTATACATGAATAATGGTAATTTGAAACACAATTATAGATTTTTTCATTAAAAAAAAAAAAAAAAAAAAAAAACGCAATACTTTTAAAATGAATGGCTGAACAACGTATACATGAATAATGGTAATTTGAAACACAATTATAGATTTTTTCATTAAAAAAAAAAAAAAAAAAAAAAAAAAAAAAAACTAGTATGTTGTGGCTACCATAAGACTTTCTTCTATATTTTCCTATACAAATTCTCAAAGGCCAAATAATTTATTAAAACTATTATTTATTAAAATTATCTAACATTATGAATGCAAATTATTTTCATCTTAGAGAAACCTAACACTAAATATCCAAAGAAAGCATACAATTTGAGGTTTAGCCTTCCCGTTAGCGAGGAAATTTCCAGTATAGCAGCGCCAACTTGAATCAGCATAATGTCTCATAATGGCCTTCTCACATATAAAGTTTTGTTTGATTATACGCCTGAGATATAGCCTTTCCTTAAATTGCAGAATTCGCTGTGTAGCAGCGCCACCTGTTGAGCAGTTGACACCAAAAGTTGATAGGCACTAATTTAGGTCAAGGTGCATCTACTTTATAAATTTATATACAATTCTGAGCAGTAATTTCGGAGATACAGTTGCCACAAAATTTTTGTCTCACACACACAGACAGACATTTTCTAAAAATGGTAAAATCGTGTTCTAGACCTCTCAAATAGTGCAAATCCGTCGAAAACCGGAAATCGAAAATTTTAACGAATCCAATACTTACTTCTATTGAATATAGAAGAAAATAAAAACGAAACATAAGCCTAATTTTTTTCTCCTAAGTAATAGATATAAAACTGTGCACAAAACAGAATTAAATAGGACTTATTTTAATATATTCTTTCGTATATGTAGTAACTGTGTTTCATTCCCTAGCTTTGGTCACTATACTCATTTCTTAATAAGTGTACTAATTTTTGATAAACATCTAATATTCCGGACAGATACAATGACAGACTTTTAGGTTTTAAAGTAAATCGTGGAAATAAATAATAAATAGAAACTTCTTCATAGTTTATTATACGTAATGATATGCTAAAAATTGCTAAAATAATTTTCCTTAGAAAGAAAAGAAAATTAAAATATAAATAGATTATTAGTCTTAAATTTCAGAATATTTTTTTTTTATGTTTTATTTTCTTTGTGTATTGATTAATGCTTATATAACTTACAGATTAAGAATGACATTGAATAAGCCTAACATATTTTCCCTATGTTATATTCTACTTACTACAAGTGTAACAAATTACTTTATCTAATATAAAGACAAATTAACTTCATTTGCAAGTGTCACAGTATTATAATATGCCATTTCCTAAGAGATAGCTTTAACAAGTCATATGATTAATTAAACATGCGTCTGAAACATTTCGGTTACAAGCTATATTTATTAGTAAGTCTATCCTTAATATCTCTCAGCTTGTTAGGATGTATATTTTATTCAATCATTACTCGCTGCTGTTCAGTGCATATTCCCGTTTTCATAGAACTGTAATTAAATTAGATTTGGTAGTATTAAAAATCGGAACTTGTACTATTCAAATGCAGCAAACATTATGAAGCCACTTAGTATTAAAGAGTAATTTGAATCAAATTTTCGTGTCTAGAGAAGATACTTTGGCTGTTTTTTCCTTCTTCTTTATTCTATGTTTGCAAAAAATAATATAAGATTCATTATAAAGTTTTACTCCTGATTTTCTATGGATTTATATGTTTTAGGATATTCTGAATAGGATTTTTCTTCCTATTTATATATTGCCTGTTTATTTGTCTGTAACCGTTTTTGAGGTATGCTGATAACAGGCAGACACACAGACCAACCGCTAAAAACATGATTTTTGGATTCAGGGGGACCTCAAAACGTGTAAATGTAACAAAAACTCAGTTTCGAAAATTTGATCCAAAAACAATACTTTCTTTAGCATATATATGAGTAAGAGAAAATAATAATATGTAGCAGAATCATCAACATAACTAGGCTATGAAAGTCTGGGTTAAAGCCGATTGTTTATCCGAGGGATCTAAACCTAGGGTAAATGTCCTCCATGAAATTATTTTGAAAGTGTCGTAATCTTCATGTACACGAGTTTCGAAAGCGGAAAATTTTAAACATCTAGACCTACGAGTATCTTATAGTTCGAACCTACACAGAGAAAAAAATATACCGCCTTCATCTAGAACGAATAAAATAGTCCATTACTGAATCCCTAAACTTGAAATATAGATTTCTGAGTTGAGCGTATAAGGTTAACAAATAACTTGGATAGACGAAATGATCGAGTATTTCTTGTCTACACTTTTCTAGATGGTGAAACAATATTATAAATATTAAGAATCCTTTTTATTGTGAGAAATTCTCGCTTGATTTCCTATAATTGCGTAATAAACCAAAATTGTAGTTACTAAAACTAGGCTCTTGTGTTCGAATCTATTTGCAGAGGTTTTTAAATAAGATTGACCACAATAATATAAGAAAACGCTGTAGAATTCTGATAAGGGGTTTTAGAACTCGATAACAAAGGGAATTAGAATTTATAAAGATGATATGAAATTATTTTTAGAAAGAAACATCTAGAAACTAAAGTTTCTAGATGTCAATCACAGAATTTTTTTTTCAGTGTAATGCCTACCGTTTACCATTTTCGAGAATAGAACCGGTCACTGGTAAGGAAAACCTAACTAGGTCTAATTAAATAATAGGTGCATATCGTCTATGATCGTAATTTTGCTACATAGCCTTTTTGGAGATGTGCTATACTTAGAGATAAATGGGATAAAATATTTATACAGAAATTAGGAAAAAATATCATAATCAGCTTTTGGTTTTGATCTCTCAGTAGGAGGAGTTCCTGTAGTATTGCGCATTTTGGAATAGACTTATCGCTGTATTTTAACTTCTATTGAGTTTGCACGCAGCTAACTAATATCACACCAACAATCCTGGAAATAACACTGCTTAAATGGATAT
Organism: Salticus scenicus; assembly: GCA_963930645.1. NCBI lineage: Eukaryota > Metazoa > Arthropoda > Arachnida > Araneae > Salticidae > Salticus > Salticus scenicus. The sequence continues at coordinate 2,308 of CAWVNO010002463.1, read as the reverse complement.
GGTAAGAATGTATAGGAAGTTTTGTTGTAGCCAAAACTTTAGATAATTTTTAAAGAAATTTAAATATGAGTTAGTATTTAAAGAAGCTTTATGAGAAAATTAATTTTAATGAAAGAAATTTCAGAAAGATATCTGAACCAGATGGTGTATCCAGACTTTGCAGGAGGATAACTGAAATTTATCACAATTGTGCAGTATGTGAATGTCAAAATCAGTGATGTTGCAAACGCTCACTAGTGTTTTAGAAACACCGTGATTAAAATGCGTCTTAAATTAATGTTACTTCATAAAATTTAAATAAAGTGAGGTAGGATATCATTGGGATCGAATTTTCCTAATGATTCACTAGATGGCGCTAGATGAATGCATCCAGTAACTAGTATATTGTGGCCACCACATGACTTTATTCTATATTTTCCTATAAAAATTCACTCAGTAACAATATTAAAAAAAAAAAAAAAAAACTAGCAAACCCATGCGAAATTTTCGCAGTTTATTTCTTTATTTCCTTTAAAATTTGAAACTTATAAGTCTTATACTAATTTCACCATCCAATTAAAATTTTAATTCATTAGAAGCCAAATTATTATTAGTTTTTGTTAGATGAAACGCTAATGATAGTTAAACCAATTCATTCAAAGAAAAATTTCAAAAGGAAATTCATGTTTAATAACCCAGTTTTCATATTTTCCCAGGCAAGACAGCTTTAATAAAGGACCCCTATGACGACTTTTAAATTTTTGCCGCCATGTTGCGAGATCCCTTTTACTTTATTTTATTATTCATTCATTTTGGCATAATTTTTTGTTAAAAACACTTAGTACCTATTTTTATTATACATTTATTATTACGTTTTTCAGTCAATTTATGACAAAAGTTGATATTTTGTTTATATTTTTAAAGTATCTCTGAGTTTAAAATGATCCTTACAAGGATTGTAAAGATGCAACTTTTAAAAGCAAATTTTTCTATAAAATGATCTTATCAGAAAAATGTATTTTTTTATTATTATTATTAGATCAATGAACTGAGTCCGCGTGCTTAAATATTAGTTGTACGTTATTTTTTATACTCGCGTATTTTATTGTCATTATCGTATTGTTTCTACAAAATATAATTGTAACTGGACCACGTTAGAGAAATATTATATCGATAATCTAAGAAAGTGGTTTTGGTCTATTATTAGCATTTATTCTTTACACTTGAATGCACTTTTATTAAAAATACCAATAAAGTGCGAAAATTTCGCACGGGTTTGCTAGACTATATAAAATTTCTCTAACGTGGACCAGTTACAATTATTTTTTGTCGAAACAGTACGACAGTGGAGAAATTAATAAAATACGCGAGGATAAAAAAAAAAAAAAATAGTATTTAAAAATGAACAAAAGCACGCGGACTCAGCTCAATGAACTAAAAATAAAAATTAAAAATTTTAAACTTAACCTTCCTCGCTTTCATGAAGTTTTCGGACAGTATTAGTGTTTTATAGCATAAAATTGTTGCTTGTGCCTGGGGGAACTCATGTCAAAGTTGTGCCTGGGGGGGGGGACTCATGTCAAAGGTGTGCCTTGGGGGGAACTCATGTCAAAGTTGTGCTTTGGGGGGACCCATGTCAAAGTTGTGCCTTGGGGGGACTCATGTCAAAGTTGAGCCTTGGGGGGACTCATGTCAAAGTTGGGCCTGGGGGGGGACTCATGTCAAAGTTGTGCCTTGGGGGGGACTCATGTCAAAGTCATGCCTTGGGGGGGACTCATGTCAAAGTTGTGCCTTGGGGGGGACGCATGTCAAAGTTGTGCCTTGGGGGGGACCCATGTCAAAGTTGTGCCTTGGGGAGGGGACTCATGTCAAAGTTGTGCCTTGGGGGGATTTATGTCAAAGTTGTGCCTTGGGGGGGACTCATGTCAAAGTTGTACCTTGGGGGGGACTCGTGTCAAAGTTGTGCCTTGGGGGGACTCATGTCAAAGTTGTGCCTTGGGGGGGACTCATGTCATAGTCGTGCCTTGGGGGGGACTCATGTCAATGTCATTTTGAAAAGATTTTGATGAAATTCTGGCAAAAGCAGAATTTAGTTTAGGACGGAGGACTATTAGTTTTTTTTTTCTTCCCAATTATAACATCGCTTTCAAATTATTCAATTATATTTTCGATAAATTTTAGATTTCGATAAATGTCCAACTAACGAAAAATGATTTCGACAAATGTCCAACTATCGAAAACGACAACGCAAAAATCGCTGTCTGAGACTAATAGGCCCTCAGTCCTAAAAAAAAAAAAAAATACAATTTTTTCGTTAAAAGTAAAAAAA
>CAWVNO010002462.1:0-173040 GCA_963930645.1 Salticus scenicus | reverse complement strand
ATATATATATATATATATATATATAGATATATATATATATAGATATATATATTTCTTAAGTAAAGTTTTATGAATTTGAAGGTTCATATTTTTGTTTAATACTTAATAATAATTTTAACTGTAAATACATACATAAATTTTAAATTAAAAATTCATAATTACTAATCACGATTTTTTGGAATTAAAAAAAAAATTATATATATATATATAATTTTATATATATATATATATATATATAATTTTATATATATATATATATATATATATATATTTAAGAAAAATAATTGAATTTATTTTATTGCTGTCGAATTATAATTATAATATTTATATTATAAGTTATTTAATGAATTCTCCGATCTAATGATAATGCATTGGGCTGTCAAATACCATCATGCATTTGACATCCTAATGAGTAGAATGTATAATAGGCTTCATTGAACATACTTTGAATAATTTCATTACATTTTTAATAATACTTTGTCACTATTTTGTAAAATTTTGATTAAAGAAGAAATTACATACTAATATTTTTAGAGTGGTAAAGGAATGATTTACAATCTGTCGGACAAAATTTCACATCCTAATGAATAGAATGCATACAATAGGCTTCAATGAACACACTTTGAATTATTATTTCAAGAAAATATTAATTTGATCATTTTTACTTTCTGAGCATACATTATATAAGGAAAGTATTATAATCATTAAAAAAAAAAAAACCTATGAGATTTTGACGTATTTACACATTTTAATGTTCTCTGAGGTCATTGTTACTATTTTTATGGTGATTTTTGTATGTGAGTAAGAGAATACAATAAAGTTTAATGATTTCACGGATGGAACTGAAAGTTGATAGGTGTGTTATAAATCACCATCTCACGAACTACATATATTTTAACACTTTCACGACCGCATGTTTTTGTCTTTCTGGTTGTATGTTCCGCGTGTGGGCGTAAATCATTCAAGCTACATTATTTCAGAACACGTTTTTCTGTATCGATACTTATATTACACATGAATATGCATAATAATTATACTCTTTCTAGTGAAAGTGTTTGTATTTATAGTATTTTGATTGTACAAATATGAATAGAGGGAACATTATTAAGAAATACACCAACATCCATATTGCTAAAGAAACACCCACCTGTTACAATTGTTAACGCCCCCTGAAAAAACGCACCTTTTCTCACACCAATATTTTTTTAGAGCTATTCTCTTCATATGTTGTTACGAGTAAATAAGACTAAAATTACTCAAAAAAATTATTGGTGTGAAAAAAAGGCGGGTATTAATAATTGTACGGTTCATAATGAGATGGTTGGCAAGTATGCTATATAAGAATAATTAACTGCATCTTTTATATTTATATATTTGTCTCAGCAAGAAACCATCCCAATAATGTAATAATAGAACTCAATTAAATTACATTCATTCGGCAGAGCATAATTTAACGCGACTTTCGACGCGTAAACTGTTTGTCCTCGTGAGCCTGTTTTCGAGAAATCTATTATTAAGTTCGATATAAAACGTAGTAATGAGAAAGGAGTGGCAGGAGTCTCGATAAAACGTGTCTGAACCATAAGTTTGATCCGTTTTTTAAAGTCTACATTAGCGAATTTGCAGACATTATTATTCGATAGAATATATTTCGAAACTGAAATGCGCAGCTGATTTATGCATCAAGCAACGCGTTTGCCTATTCTCGTTTGATTACTGGTTATTTGGATTTCATTCATTATTTCAGTAAAGCGTGGATTGGTTTTGATTGGTTTTATCGATTAAGGCAAGGTCGTATTCATCATTAGTAAACTTTCAGAATTTGTAATTCGAAAATGAGCAGACAAGGGCAGCTGACATATGCGTCAAAAAATATATGTACATGCTCTTCCGATTGATGCTTGTTTGGGTTTTATTAATTGTTACATAATGGGATGGTTTCCTGGGGAGCACATTATGTACCCTTAAATCATTCACATGCCAAATATTTATCACAGCGAAGCGTAACAAACTGTAATTGCGTTTAGGAAAAAAATTAGAGAGAGATAAATTTATTAACTTGCTGTAAGTTTCAGGATTTTCTATTTCAAGAGTTACTAATTTAAAATTTTTATACGTCTGTCACAGAAAATATTATCCTTGAATACAATATTTTCGATAACCTAATGTGGTCATTTACAGAATTTGAATATTGTATCATAAAAATTACTTGAGATATGTTTAAACACATTTTTTAATGAATTTTTTGATAGCATTGCTCGGCATGAAAATTGCTTCTGACACCATTTAAGCATATTCTTATGTAAAATGACCTCGTGAATTCGAATATGACGCCCATTTTGCCCTATCACGTTTTTTAGGAACGACCCCCTAATTCTATCATTTTTCGGTGATTTTATGGCTATAAATTTGATTTTTAGAAGGGGGTAAGATTATATTAACCGTTAAATATCTTCCGGGGGATTAGAGAAATGGAAAATAGTAAAGCATGGGCATTTGCGACAAGGGAAATATTTGGGGGGGATCTGCCACTGAAACTATGTATTACATGTCTTATATATATATATATATATATTTATATTTAATCTGTTACTAATGTTATTTTTTCGTTTGTAGATGTTAATTTAATTATTTTTTCATTCATCAAATCAAATTCATGGTCATAAAATTATCGAATAGGGAAAAAGGTTGAGGGAGGGGGTGGTGTTTCTAGAAAACTGTGGGTGACTGGGTAAAATAGGAGTCATATTCGGATTCAGGAGCTCCTTTTACATATGAATCAGAAAGAATAATATTAGAACTCGATTTTTTTTTTCAGGAGCAGCGTAATTCTATGTGAATGGATTTTTTATTCATTATTTATGTTATATTTAAGGAATTTTATTTTGTCATATATCGGACTCGTTTCATGATGCAATGTTGAAATTTTCTATTTAGATCTCATGATGCATAATTTTATAAATTTCAGTCATTGAAATATAACTTTTTTTTTCTCTATAGGCACCGTGCGAAAATGTAAATTCTCTACTTCTTTAATTTTAATTCCTTAATTTTTTTTCTTTATTTTATAAAGATTATCGCCCTTTTTAGACAACTTTAAAATATACATTATACGCGCCTAAGATCGATAAACGTATAAAGTAAATTCCTTAGAATCAATAACTAAGGACTTTTATGTTAAAAATCAATGTCTAAGAAATTTATGTCGGGATTTTTCAAACCGCTTTATATTAGTTAACTTTTGACATACTCATTTTTAGGTATACAAAACATAAAAACATTCAGTAGAAACAAGTAAATATTAGTGAGGTAAACATAATTTAGAAAATTGTTATTTTATTAAAATTTTAATTTTATTGATAAACGGTATGTTTAAAATCAAGATGATAATAAAAAACGTATATATTTTTTTGTGATTAATAATTATTTTATGTAATGGAATTTCATAAATCGATTAAATATACAAAAATTTTTATTAATATTTTCATTAAAAGCATTTCGTACCTCAAAACATTCTTTACATATTATTTATGAATCACAAATATATTTGATAATTTTGCTAACAATTAATTAATTTGAGTAGCTTTTAAAAATTTATAAATGAAATATTATTAATTTTAATTTGAAAAATATTTTTAAAGCATAGATTTGTTAAAACCATATATCTTTTACATTCAATTTATTCTACATATGTATTAAATTCAATTAAATACATTTTTTAATAAAAATTTCACATTATCTAAATTAACTTTTATTATTATTATTATTATTATTATTAATCTTGTGGTAAATTAATTAAGGCCATTGTGCCCAAATGCGATAAACCATTACCAAATGCGACAAAGTACTTCTACTGAAAATCTAAATGCATAAATTGCATACTTATAATTCACAATGGAACATACATATTTTAAGACTGGTTCGCGAAACTTTTCATTAAATTTTAGGTAGATTCCTTATAGGAGATCTACCTATTGCAATGGTTCTCATGACACGTCTTCTGGAAAATTTCTTCATATCTTCACCGATCATGACCCCTAGAACCCAAAACCACCCTCCGTTCAAAAGTTTATATATATAGGTATATATATATATAACGCTTTTTCCCATGTTAAGTTGTGAACACGATAACTGGAGTAATTTTTATTTAAATTTAACCAGCTCGGGATATGTTGTCAGAACAGTAAAAATCTCGGTCGAGTTCGTAGATGGGGTATCCAGCTCAAAAGGGGTGGAAATAGTAGGGGTGGAAATTTTCATTTTACCATAATTTCTTTAATATTGAAAATAGGAAAATACTTCAAATCACGCGAATTACCGCCTTACCCTAAAGAACACCTTTTATATTTAAACTTTTTCGATAACTTCAATTGCTTAAAAGTTAGAAGTTAAAAAGTGATTTTTCAGCACTTGTGATGAAGCCGACATTTTCTATAGCTTTCATTGCAAAAATTTATAATCTGATGCTTATGTCACGTGCAAACGATAATAAAAAAGATCACTGAAATTATAATAAAATTTTAATCATGTTTTTAAACAATATAATAATCAGATTTTTTTTTTTTTTTTTTTTTAAGTTTAATTTAACAGAAAATATGACGTCACAATTACAACAATGTACTGAGAAAAATGAAATAAAATTTTATCCGTAATTTTAAACAAATAAAATAAATATTAATAAAAAACACGGAGTATAAAGACAGGAGAAGAAGGTAACACTGAAATTTTGTGATGTTGTTTTCTAATGTTTACAGAGGGCGCCAGCGTACAATACTTCCTTCTCTCCAGCTTCTGCAATGTTATTCAATGGGGAAATGTCTCGTTTTAATTATTTTTTTAAAAATAATATCAAGCTGAAAAAATTTCGATTGAAAGCAAATTTCATTAAATAGAGTATTCTAAGCAACATGTTTTTTTTAAGAGCCATTTCATACTAATTTTACTTTGAAAGAGAACTTTTAAAAAATGACGATCCTTGCGCACCGTTTAGAGGAAGGAGAATGGAGATCGTTTGTATTGTGTGGTTTGAAAATGTAGATTATTATGGATATCTTATGGCAGTCTTATAATTTTTCATTATTAGTATATTTGACGTATAAAAAAATGTAGTAAATAAGTTTTTTTTTTTCTTATCACTATCATAGCCTGTTTTACAACTAGGAACGGAGCATTTATTTGAAACATCTGAATTATGCAGTTTTAAGCACTTACAAAAAAATTAAATTGCTTAAAATTAAAAATTTAAAATTTACTCCGGCAAAATTCTATTGAAAACAACATTATACCCGCGCCGAGATAGGGAGTAATGACAACTGGCGCCCTCAATATTTACCTAAAATTTACATCACAGTTTCGTAGATTTCACCCATTGGACCTTCAACTCCTATTAATATTACTCCGTGATAAAAAAATAAGTAAATAAAATCAACACATCTTAGGGCTGAGCAGATTTAGACTTAGCTTTATGCCATAGATGCTATAATGTAAAAGATAAATGTCATCGTTAAAAAAAAAAAAAAAAAAAAAATCGTGTAAATCGATGCTAAACGAATTAAACTGGCATGATAGAAAAAGTAATAAATTTGGGGACATTTAGGTACTATCCCTTTAACAAATGAACTAGGGACGATTTTAATGAATTTTCTGTTGAAGTTTATTTTCATGAAAACTTAAATTTAAATTAGAGTATTTCATTACTCGAATTCCCTTATTTTGATAAATAAAATTATATCATAAAAAATAAAGAACACTATGTTAATGAAAAATGAACTAATAAAGGTTTTAGAAAACTATTACATACTTTTAAATTTTTATTAAAAATATTAACTGTTGCCACTCGACATTATACAAATACATCCAAATCCTGTGTCACATATGATAGTTTTGTATAAGTATAGATTTTTTGTTTGCCCCTGGAACCTGACCCTGATGGAAAAAGTGCCTGGAAACACTTGTATCTAGTATTCTCATTGATTATGAAGTCGTGTGCAATTTCAGGTCCTTCGGACGACAAGAAGTTGCCGAAAATTGAATTGCAAAATTCCGTTACATACATTAATAGTTGCATCATATCAAGTTAATAAAAGTGTGTTGGTTAAAAACCACGTTAAACGCTTTAACTAATCATTTAAAAATATAAAATTAAAATAATACGTCAATCTTAATACAAATATCGTTTGTGGTGAATGGTTTAGAATGTCAGTTTAGGCAAGAATTTAAAATTTACGATTGAGAGTAATACGTTACAGCTTCCTTTGACTTTTTATCTTGTTGAAACAAGATATTGGTCTGTGAAGATGTATGAGGTTTTCACGTGGAAAGAAAATATAATGACGCCAAAGCTGCCTTTCTCCATCGCCAAGCTCGCCAAATTTTGTCGCCAGACAACGAATTTTGTCGCAAAGTCAAAAATTTCGTTGTCAATTATCAACTTTTACCGCCAAATCACAAATTTCATTGCTAAGTCGCAAGTTTTGTCACCAAAATCTCGCCAAATCATACAATTTACTGAATTCATAACAATTAACACTGAAATTCAGCGGTGCTAAATGTTCCAATGTCAAGTAATGTTAATGTTCCAGCTTATGTGAACAAAAACAGTTTCACTTTACAATTTTTACTCATCTGACAATAAGAATCACAAAAACACAATACAAAACTTTCAATAATTTAATAAAAATTGCAATGAAATAGCTATCCAAAAATCGCTACCACTTATCTGTATTTGGCTTGACCATAGCAATGCCAGGCTTACCAGCGCTTGACCATAGTAAGATCACAAGTGCATTTTCACGTTTCTATTATTTTTTCTTTTAAAAGAAAGATATTGAACAACAGTTATATGTATTTTAAATAAAAATTATAATTTTGATTAAGCTTGTATGGGGAGAGGGGTGTAGCCCAATAGCCCCCTACGGGATTCACCATTGCTGGGATTGTATATCTTTAAGACTTCTATTTGTTGAATGATTATGTGCTTGAATTTGAAAAAATTAAAACACTTACAAACCAATAAATCTAGCCTAAAATTTTAAGTAGAATGATTAAAACCCTTTTGTAGTTTAATATTAAATTTCTTCAAAACAGAATAGCTATGTAAATAATGCAATGTGCGGGAACAAAACCTTTGGCTAAGTATTAATTCATATGTAAAATTTCTTTACAATTGTAACATTAACGTAAAGGAATCTACCTTTGCCTTTAAGCTTGCCGAAAAGGGATTTTTTAAAGTTTTTTTCTAGTAGAATTTTTTTTTTCTATAAGCATTGTTCATTATGGCTTTCCGCGGTCTTTTCCTAATTGCGATGAAATATTTTCAAATTGTAACTGTGATTTTATCCTTTTATCTTTAAAGGTCAAATAACCACTGTTACGTCATGTGCGTGAATATCCTTTACACCTATCAGAATCAAATTAAAGAAAATACTACACATTTTTAAATAGAGGGATTTAAAATTTTTTATCGCATTTAACAGTCTGTTTACAACATTTTCCTAAAGGCGACAAATTTTATCCCTTAAATGCGGAGAGTTTTATAATTGATATACATAAAGGAAAGTTTAACCATTTTTTCCTTTTTAACACTTTATTAAAAAGTTGAAAAGTGTATGCGTTATGGAATTTCTTAAAACTGATATATGTTATTCAAATTCAATATCGGATGTTCCCTATTGAAAACGGAGTTCATATCTCAACTGGTTTGTGGACAGGGACACCCGAGAGTATTCCAAAGCATTGTGTTCTATGAGAGGTATTTCTGTAAGCCATATTTTATACCTTAACGGTGCACAAATCTTAATGAAATTGAAATATGTTATTCAAGTTCACTTTCGGATGTTTCATATATAGAATGGAATAAATACTACAGCTGGTTTGTGCACATGGACACTCGAAAGTATTCCAAAGCATTGCTTTCTATGAGAGTATTTCTATAAACCAAATTTTAATAACTTTTCTTTCCACAAAGCTTAATGGAGTTGCAATATGTTATTTCATATGTACAAAAGAGTGCTTTCTACAGAAGATATTAGATCAGCATTAGATTTACAGGGCCACACAAAAATATTCAGTTACATTAAGAGCCGTTAATACAAATTTCCTGGAATTGCACTTTCGTTTACATTAAGCGTTTTTAACACTGTCTAGCAATTTTTAAGTGTGACTATGATTTCAATTTGCGTATCTGTCTGTTCATTTGTCAATCCGTCTGTCCACGCTCTAACCCCCGTAAATACTTATTTAATTTCTTGAAACTGATAAATGTTATTCAAGTTCTCTATCGGATGTTTCCTATTGAAAATGGAGTTAATATCTCTTTTGGTTTGCGTACAGAGAAACCTAAACGTCTTCCGAAGCATTGCGCTGTATAAGAGATATTACTGTAAACCATATTTTAATACCTTTACCGTACACAAACCTTAATCAAATTGAAAAATTTTATAAAAGTTCACTATCGGATATTTCATATAATAAATGGAGGAAATACCACTACTGGTTTATGCACAGAGACACTCGAAAGTATACCAAAGCACTGCGTTTTATGAGAGGTATATCTATAAACCAAATTTTAATAACTTTACTTTCCACAAAGCTTAATGAAATTGAAATATGTTATCCATATTCACAAAAGGTTGCTTTCTATAGAATATAGTATGACTAGTATTAGATTTACAGAGCCCCACAAAAATATTTAGTTACATTAAGAGCTAGTAATAAAAATTTGCTGGAATTGCCCTTTCGTTTACATTAAGCGTTTTTAACATTTTCTAACAATTTTTAAGTGTGAATATAATTTCAATTTGTGTATCTGTCTGTCTCTCTGCCCATCTGTCTGTCTTTCTGCGGTCTAACTACGGTAAATATTTATGGAATACCTTGAAACTAATATATGTTATTCAAGTTCACTATCGGATGTCCTCTATTGAAAATGGAGTGAATACCTCTACTGCTTTGTGTACAGGGACACCGGAAAGTACTGCAAACTATTGTTTTCTATGAGAATTTTTTCTGTAAAACATATTTTAATAACTTTGCTGTAGATATATCTTAATGAAATTGAAATATGTTTTTTAAGTTCACTATCGGATGTTTCTTATGTAAAATGGAGTAAATATTACCACTGGTTTGTGTACAGGGAGACTTGAAAGTATTGAGTTGTATGAGAGGTATGAGAGGTATTTCTACAAACCAAATTTTAATAACTTTACTTTGCAAAAAGCTTAATGAAATTGAAATATGTTATTCATTTGCCCAAAGGAATGATTTCTATAGAATACAGTATGATTACTATTAGTCTTACACGGCCACATAAAAATATTAAGTTCCATTAAGAGCTATTAATAAAAATTTGCTGTAATTGCATTTTCTTTTACAATAAGAGTTTTAAACACTTTCTAATAATTTTTAAGTGCGAATATGATTTAATTTGTTTACCTTTCTATTCGATTGTCTACCTTTCTATCTGTCTGTCCCCCGTCCCGAGAATACTTAAATATTTTCAGAATTTTTAAAAATTGATATAAGTCCACTATGGAATGTTTCTTATTTAAAATGCCATTAATATGTCCTGCACAACGGATTTGTGTACAGGGACACACACGAAACTTCCAATGCATTGCGTTTTAGAACAGACATTTTTATAAATCACATTTAAATAACTTTCTACTGTAAAAATCATAAAGAAATTGAAATGTATTTTAATATTCTAAAATAATATTTTATATATAATATGATATGATCAATCTTCAGATTTACAGTACTACACTAAAATATTCAAATACATTAAAGGCAGCAGTTAAAATCTAACGGCTGAATTTTCTTTTGCATTAAGCCTTTTTTTTTTCAACGATGTCTAAGAGTAGTTTTAAATTCAATTAATCAATCTCTATATTTTTGTATGCTTCTGTCTGCGGTGTGATAATGTAGGCAAATAATATTGAAAGTTATATGATACAACAAGTACGTACAGTTGGAAAGGGTTAATTATTAATGCGTACCGCATGCTTTTTCATTCTTGTTTTAACACTTTCCAACAAAGATGAAAAGTGCTAATGACTTCAGCTTGTCTGTCTGTCCGCGCTCTAACCCCAGTAAATATTAATGGTATCTCTTGAAGCTTATATATCGTATTCAAGTTTACTATCGGATTTTCCCTATTGAAAATGCAGTGCGTACCTCTCCTGGTTTGTGTAAAGAGACACCCAAAAATTTTCCAAAGCATTGTGCTCTATACGACATATTTCTATAAACCGTATTTTAATACGTTTCCTTTACACAAATCTTAATGAAATTGAAATATATTATTTAAGTTCACTGTCGGATGATTCCCATTGAAAATGAAGTAAATACCATCACTGGTTTGTATACAGGGACACCCGGAAGTATTTAAAAGCACTGCGTTGTATGGGAGATATTTCTAAAAAACAAATTTTAATAACTTTACTTTGCACAAGTCTTAATAAAATTAAAATGTATTATTCATATGCTCAAAAGAATGCCTTTCATAAAATGCAGTATAATTAGCATTAAATTTACAGGGTCACACAAAAATATTCGGCTACATTAAAAGTTATTATTGGAAATTTGCTGGAATTGCATTTTCGTTCACATTAAGCGTTTTTATCACTTTCTAAATATTTTTAACACTTTGACTTAGGTTTGTCTGTCTGTCTGTCCGCGATCTATATCTCGTAAATATTTATGGAATCACACAGAGTTACACATACACTGTTCAGAAAAGAAGAGTTAAACACGGAGTTACACACACTGTTATAAAAAGGCATAGTTACACACAAACTGTTAATAAAAATGCAGAGTTACACACAGAGCTACATACACACTGTTACCAAAAACTTAGCGGTACACACATCGTTACACACATTGTCAATAATAAAAGATTTACATACGGAGTTACAAAGAGAGTTAATAAAAAGGCGAAATTATACATTGAGTTACATACCATGTCAATAAAAAGGCAAAGTTACACACAGAGTTACACAATCATAGTTAAAAAGAAGGCTGAGTTGCACAGAGAGTTACACACGCACTGTTAATTATATACAGGGTTACACACACACTGCTAGTTACACATAGCGTTACACACACTGTTAGCAAAAATCAGCGATAGACACAGAGTTACTGTTCAAAAAACACAGTTAGATACGCTGTTAATATAAAGTAAGAGTTGCACACAGAGTTACCCACACACAGTTAATAAGAAGGCAGAGTTACACACACACAGTGTTAATTACATACAGGTTTACACACACACTGTTAGTTACACATATAATTACACACGCTGTTTACAAAAAATCAGCGATACACAGAGTGTTACACACACAATGCTAAAAAAAGAAGAGTTACACACTGTTAATAAAGAGTCGAGTTACACACGGAGTTACACACACTGTTAATAAAAAAGAAACACACAAACACACACACTGCTAATTGCATACAGGGTTACACACACACACTGTCAGTTACACATAGAGTTACGTACACTGTTAGAAAAATTCAGTAATACACACAGAATTACACACACACTGTTAATAAAAAACAGAGTTACACAAAAAGTTACACACACTGTTAATAAAATGGAAGAGTTACGCACAGAGTTACACACACTGTTAAAGGCAGAGTTACACATATAGTTACACAATACTTTATCTTTAAATAGTTATGTGGTATTAAGTATTTTATAAACTAATAAAAAAAAAGAACGAAAAATCACGAATTACGCAGTGATTATTAACACTTTCCAACTGTACGTAATTGTTGTATATTATGATTTCAAAGTTCTGTGCCTATGTTATCACACAACGAATAGACAGTAATTCTGAAAGGCATACAGACAGACTAATTGAATTCCTAATCATTCTTAAACATTGTTTGAAAGTGTTAAAAATGCTTAACACAAAAGAAAACGTAGACCTTCGATTGTAATTGCAGCTCTTAATGAATCTGAAAATTTTAGTATAGCCCTGTAAATTTGAAGTTTAACAAAATTATATTTTATACAAAACATTATTTTAGCAATTTAACAATTAATACCAATTTCTTTATGATTTTTACAGTAGAAAGTTCTTTAAATGTAAATTATAAAAATCTGTGTCCTAAAATGCAATGCATTGGCATTTTGTTTTGCATTTCCCTGTACACAAACCAGTTGTACAGGACCTATTAATGCCATTTTAATTTGGGTACATTCAATAGGGAATATGAACAACATATATAATTTTTTAAAAAATTCAGAAAATATTTACGGACGCTGGGTGCGGTAGACGGACAGATAGACAGATGGAGAGTCGGGCGGATAGATACACAAATTGAAAACATATTCACAATTAAAAAATGTTAAAAATCGCTTAATGTGAACGAAAATACAATTCCAGCAAATTTCCGATAAAAGCTCTCAATGTAGCTGAATATTATTGTTTGGCCCTGTAAATGTAATACTAATCATGCTACATTCTATAGAAAGCATTATTTTATGCATATGAATAATATATTTCAATTTCATTAAGATTTGTGCCAACTAAAATTATTAAAATATGGCTTATAGAAATACCTGTCATAGACCGCAATGCTTTGGAATACTTTCGGATGTCCTTGAATACAAACCAGTTGTGGTATTTACATTTCTATAACTGTCATCCGATATTGAACTTGAGTAACATATTTCAATTTCATTAAAATTTGTGTAAAATAAAGGAATTAAAATTTAGTTTATAGTAATACCTCTCTTATCAAACGCAATGCTTTGAAATACTTTCAGGTGTCCCTGTATACAAACGAGTGAAGGTATTTACTCTATTTTCCATGGAGAACATCTAATAGTGAACTTGAATAACATTTATAAATTTCATTAACGTATGTGTTCAGAAAGGGTAATAAAATATGGTTTATAAAAATACCTCTCACAGAACAGAATGTTTTGGAATACTTTCGGGTGCCCCTGTGTGGAAAACTAGTAGAGGCACACACTTCATTTTCAATAGGGAACATTCTATACTGAACTTTAATAATATGTATCAGTTTCAAGAAATTCCATAAATAATAACGGGAGTTAGAGTGCGGACAGAGAGACGCACAGACAGCAGACAAACGAACAGACAGACAAACCGGAGTCATTCACTCTTTTCAACCTTGTTAGAAAGAGTTAAAAACAGAAAGTAACAAAAACGTTTAATATAAACGAAACTGCAATTCCAGCAAATTTCCAATACCCCTTAGTGTAACTGAATATTTTTGTGTGGACCTGTAAATCTAACGATAATGATACTGTATTCCATGGAAAGCATTCTTTTATGTATATGACTAACATATTTTGACTTCATTAAGATTTGTGCAAAATAAAGTTTTTAGAGTTTGGTTTATGGAAATACCACTCATAGAACGCAATGCGTCAGAGAATACTTTCGGGTTTCCCTGTGTACAAACCAGTGATGGTATTTACTCCATTATAAATGGGGAACATCCGATAGTAATGTTGAATAACATATTTCAATTTCATCAAGATATGTGTAAAGTAATGGTAATAAAATATGGTTTATGAAAATACCTTCCAAAGAACACAATGCTCTGGAATACTTTCGGGTGTCCCTGTATACAAATAAGTAGAGGTACACACTCCATTTTCAATAGGGAACATGCTATAGTAAACTTGAATAATATATATCAGTTTCAAAAAGTTCCATGAATATTTTCGGGAGTTAGTACACGGACAGACGGACGGACAGACGGAGGGACAAACAGATGGACAGACAGATGGACAGACCCAAACCAAACTCAATAACAGTTTTCAACCTTCTTTGGAAAGTGTTAATAACATTCCTGTAACTACCATGCATTAAATGCATCATCGCAATTAGGGAGTTAGACATCGCGTTTAGGATATAGTACCTTAAATGCGACAAAAATTTCCTAAATGCGACGCTGGTATATTTTTTTTTAAATTACAGACAATTTTTTAATTTCTCGAAAAGTAATGAAAAATACACAAGTTTAGAACTAAGAGTATAATGTTCAACCATTTTCTCTTTCTTTTCATATTTATTTATTTACTAAAATATCATAAATTTCCTAAATGCGATAAAGTTACGAAAAATCACGTCGCATTCAGGAACTGACCTTATAGAAAAAAAAAAAAAAAAAAGTTATTTATTTTAGGTAATTTATGAACGTAACTTTCTAAGATGTTTTCATACAGATTCCACTTGCTTTTTATTTTACGTTTTATTTGTGAAAAAATAACACTCTTCCAACTTTGACATTTTTATTTTTGTTCTCTTCGTTTAAATTTTCAAGTCAGACAATTTAAGCAAACTGATTAAAAGATTTTTTTTTTTTTAAATTTAAAATACTGCATTATTTTTAAATTATTTTATAAATGAGTCTAGAAATTACGGTTACCACCACTGTTGCCAATTCTAACGGATTTTTTATTCAATAAACACCAAAAATTTTAAAAAGCGATATCCGATACATATAACAGACGCTTAATATGATGAAATTAGGCAAATGTTACAATTAAAAATTGATGGTGATTATGGAATAAAAAACACGCCAAATCTAGCAACACTGGTTACAACAGATAAAATTCATTTTGGAATCTTTTATAAAAGGAAAAAAATTATAAACTATATATTTTAAATTTAAA
Organism: Salticus scenicus; assembly: GCA_963930645.1. NCBI lineage: Eukaryota > Metazoa > Arthropoda > Arachnida > Araneae > Salticidae > Salticus > Salticus scenicus. Next base: position 158,384 of record CAWVNO010002462.1, on the reverse strand, counting down.
CATTTAAAAAGAGAATAATGCATGCCGGGCAAGATTTTAATTTATTCCCGAGTTTTTTTAGCTCCGCATATAATCCATACCTTTTTTTTTTTTTTTTTTTTTTTTTTTTTAATTAATTTTTTCTTATTTTTATCATAGTTATACAGCTGCCAACCTAATCGAGCAAGATGTTAGTACCGCCCTTTTTTCTACATCAGTCATTTCTTAGAGTTTTTTTCTTACACAGACGAAAATTCAATTAAATTTTCGATACATTTTCGATTTCGATAAAAGTCCAGACATCGTAGTTTTATCTGCAGATTGCGACTAATAGTCCTCCTTACTATTAAGTAGTCCTATCGTACTAAATATCATCTTTTTTTTTTTCTTTACCTTAACCCCCCCCCCCCAAAAAAAAAAAAAAAAAAAAAAAAAAAAAAAGAGAGGGAGTAGGTTATTAAACGTATACATTTTTTATTCTTCTTCTTATTATTATTATTATTATTACTTTGTGTGTGTAGAAATTACTTTTCTTTGAGATGAATGCCCACTGTAACTCATTTTTCTGTTGATATTTGATTTATCCTTTGTTTTCACCCACTTTTCAGCGTAAGGAGACCAGGGGGAGATGGGTTTATTAGCGTAATGATTTCCAAGTGCTATGGAGCATGTGAGTCTTTTTCTTCTGAAATGGTCAAATATTGTAGATTTGCTTAGAATACAAACAAACAAGCAAGGAAACTTTCCCATTTATAAACAGATAATACGTATGTTATATAAAAAAAATTATTATTATTATTATTGTTTTATAATTATATCGTTCTTTCTTTATTTTATTCTGTCCTTTAAATAATAATAAATAATTAAAAATAAAAATATTCTAATTCTGTAGAACATTTCTCTTACACATTCATTGCCTTTAATTATGTATTTTTATAAAAAACAGATTCAATTTTCTGCAAAATAAATAAATAAAAAAGAGAGATAAAATAAATAAATTTCCAAAATAGATCTAAGTATGTTAAACACAAAACACAAAATGCTTTTATTGCTCCGAGAATGTGATGCATTTCGACAATAGATTTATGAAAATGTAGGATAATTAAAGTTTCCTGAAAAATTAATCATTTCCCTGAAAAGATTTATCGATTTCCTCTGAAGGTGAAAATGTCTTAATGCTGCCTCATCACCCACTCCAACTTGTATGCAAATTTTATGACTTTCGAAACGCGCTTTCTAAAATGTGTTAATGGAAAGAGATTAATAATATTCTTGGAGAAATTTTCGCATGTCAGAAATTAAATCCGAATAAGTCAGAGAATTCCAGAATTTTCCTTATTCTTAAGCTCAGCCATTATGACATTGAAATATAAAAAAAGGGAAAATACTTAACATAAAAAAAATTCAGACTTTTTTTTTTTCTGTGAAAAATGTATGCAAATATTTGAAAGGAATTTGTATTTATTCTATGAATTTAAAAACATTTCAGTAGAAAGGGATACAAATATGAAAATGAACCGGAAATTTCTGTTCTATAAGGTTACGTTAGATAATTAATGTTGAGATTTACATTTGTTTTATCAGTAAGATATATTATTATATACAATTAATTATGATATCATGGGTCGGTTATTGAAAACACTATTTTTATAAAGCATTAGCCGTGTTATTCATTCAAAGATAAATATTACAAATTTATACTAAAATTTTCTGTTTCAAAATTATTCAAAGAATGATCACACGACCATGATACTGTAGCTATCACCTTTTACGCTTTTTAACCACCGGGAAATTTTAATCGAATTTTTTGATGCGCTTTTATAACAGTTTACATTGATTAAATTAAATAAAAGTTTCTATTAGAATTTTCAGTTTTGGAAATTTTTCTAGCAGGTACGTACGGTAAAATTTATAAGTTCAGATATTAATTTTTTAACGTCGATGAATCCTTAATCACTAAGGATTTCCGTTTGTACAACATCCCTGCCAGTCTTCACATGATGAAGCGTAAAGTTTTAGTACACACATTTTTTTTTTTTTTTTTACCCAGTCATTTTTAGAGCAGTTTCACTTTTATTTAATCGTACAAACATTCGAAAAGAATTACTCTAAAAATAAAGTGATTTGGAAAAAGGGGGTTAACAATTTTGTGCTTTTCAATAAGATAATTGGCGGACTTGGTATCCCAGTGCTAACAGGTTTGGCGGATTTTTTATTCAATATTCACGAATAATTTTAATCTGTAACGTTTGCCTAATCACATCGAAGATAAATCGTATTCTATGTATATTAAACATAACATTTTGAAATTATTGGTTATAATTTAATAAAAAATACGCCAGATCTGGCAACATTGGTTATAAGAAATGAACATGAGTAAGTGTAACGTCTGAAATTTTGGTAGGTAATCAAATTATACTTATCGAAATAACCTGATTAAACCTTCACAGTTACAATTAAAATATAGCGGTTGAATTAGAAATCTCCTCAATCTGGCAGCACTAAATACAGCCCGACAACCAGGAATGATATTCTGGAGTCAAATGAAATTATTTCATAGTACGACCACTTTGATTATCATCCCCGCAGACCTTGAAGCACAACGGTACGTCGACAATAATCTACGCCTGTTGTGTTATCTTTTATATCACGCTATCCTGGGCTTACCTTTTAGAGTATTATTAGCCATTTGCACTCGGCGATAGATTCCACTGCTTGTCTTCGTGCTTGCCCAACACTACTATGATGAACATGGTCTTTACACCGTTATTAAGAACGTTTGGACCATTTTGAAAAGACGCTAAAACTTCAATATTTTGTCGACTATCGTGCCAATATCTCACACAATATCCCTCAGGACATCCTCCAACGCATTAAATCTTGCAAGTCAAATGACTGCATACTTGCCAACCGTCTCATTAATAACCGTACAATTGTTAAAGCCCCCTGAAAAAACGCCCCTTTTCTTACACCAATATATTTTTAGAGTTATTCTCTTCAAATCCTGTTACGATTAAAAAAGACTAAAATTTCTTTTAAATATTATTGATGTGAAAAAAGAGGCGGGTACTAAATATTTTACTGTTCATAATGAGATGGTTGGCAAGTATGTGACTGCTTCCATAAGGGTTATATCATAAACAGAGTTGAGAACTTTTAAAATTTATGCGGAGCATTTTTGGCCCCGCCTTTTTTCGTACTGGTGATTTAAAAAAAAGATTTTATTATTATTTAACCGTTCTCACTTATTGAAGAGAAATATTCTACAAAAATTCCGATCGAACAAAGGGCGGGGCTAAAAACGCTCTGGAATAAATTACAAAATTTGGCAACTCTGCATATGGTGTACAATCGCGTTATTGACTTGCTCCCATTGTGAAACTCTCTTAAATAATTCGTTCATTTTTTCTGAATTAGTAATTGTTTGTTTTTCTGCAGTACATCAAAATACTAATTTTAGTCCAATTCTAAATTAGTCCATCTCAGTGCATAGTCTGTCTTAAAATATTTTGTGAAATCCGTAAAAGATTTGCATATCTTTTTTTCGCTTTCCATATGTGAGGATGAATTCACAACCTTCGGGTTGGTAGTTGTGTAGTTTGACCACAGAGGCCAACGGGTCTCAGCTGAATTTTCCCCGATTATTCACACTAGGGTTTTCAGTTTTTTTTTTTTTTTTTTTTTTTTTTTTTCTAATGGGTGTTAAAATGCAAATAAAATTACTCGTTTATTTCTTTCTGAATTCAGTTTCTTTAAATGTAACAGGAAAACCTAAACTTTTGCAATTTATTATGAGAAAATGTTTTGAGAGCGATTACGAAAAGAAATTAATTAAATTAATATATGTTTTTAATCTACTTACACCAGGTTTTGTTGACAAAGTATGCATTACTTTAAAATATCGCTTACCAATTTTGTCGTATATGTCGGTCACTGCTTTCTTAATCACGTAACAGGATTTCAAGCTTTGAAATCCTTTAAAATTGGAAATAAATAAATATTTATATATGCAATGAGGTCTAAGGTCTGAGCTAACCGTTTAACTATTAAACGGAATTTAATGCTCGTAACTGTAGCAACAGCGAATTTCACCTGTTTAAGCCGTAGATCTATTATAACAGTGACATAGACCTATTATAAGAGTGGACGGAGCTAGAGGTCTGCACGGTCCGGGTTCGGGCCGAATTTTTTCAATTTGCTCTCGGGCTTAAAACTTTTCTGTAGGCTCGGGCCTGGAGAAAATTTTTAGCCCGGTCCGGCTCGAATCTTTTTCTAAATTCCTCGTTAATCAACGAAAAAGGAAAATGATAAAATACCTTTTCAGCCCTTTATTTTACATAATTTTACAGTCTGGTATGTCACAAAAATTTTATTTTGTTAAAATGTGTCTGAAACTACAATTTAATTGTCTATCAGCTTGACTGTTCGCGATCTGATTTTCCGCAAATATTTTAAACATGTCTCGAAATTAATATATTTTATTTAAAGTAATATTAGATGGTTTCAAATTCAAAGTAATATGCATGATACTACCATTTTGCGTACATTTAACAAACAAAAGAAATTAGATACGTTACTGTATATAAGGCTTTGTTTTCTATGGCCTGTAGTGTTTAGGTGGTATATAGGCTATAAAAATCCTTCCGCTGTAACTTTTCTTCTAAGGCTTTTTTTTCTTTTCTCCGGTGCACTGTATGAAAGTACCATGAATTTTAGCATGTGCAAAAGCATCTTTTCTATTGAATATTGTTGGATTAGCATTAAAGTTCTGTTTACCGGATCACATGAAAGATTTGCATACATTACAGTATATAACAGAAAGTGGTTGAAAGTGTATTTTTAGTACTATTAACCATTTTAAATATCTTCCTATATTGTTTGAGGAACGCTAATATTTTCGATTTGACTTTCTGTCTGTCTTTGTGCCTTCTGTACGTCTGTAATAATGAAATACCGTTTATATATAAATATCTTGAAAACATTCAGCAGTTTTGTTAAATAGCATTCTATTGCTTAATTATATAAATCCTCTGCAAAACACATACTAAAAATCCTTTTCGTAGAAAAACATGTTTTTTTTTTTTTTTTTTGTAATTTTACATATTTTTGAATCGGGCCGGGCCGGGTCGGGTCTGACTTTATCGCTTTTTTTCCAGGCCGGGCCGGGTCGTAAATTAGTAAAAAAGAAACAGGCCAGGCCTGGGCCGAATTTGTCGATTTTATACCAGGCCGGGCCGGGTAAGCAAACCTTTCCAACGGGCCTGGGCTTAAAAATTTCGGCCCATGCAGACCTTTAGACGGAGCATTTTATTATTAATTTAATGTAAGAAAAGGTGGAATGATGAAACCACGTGAATGTTGAAAATTTAACTTTTTTGGCATTAATCGCGTTATTGGCAATTTTTTGCTTTTAATATAAATATATATTATATTATTATTATTAAAAGATACAGCAAGCAAAACTTGTGTAAAACACTACAGCTGCTGAAATATACTTTTGCGTTGTTAGTAAAAATACGTTCAAGTAAATATACTTTTGCGTTGTTAGTATCCACTTTCCAACAAAGTTCAAAAGTTTTTATAACTTTGGTTTGTCTATACTCGTTTCAACTCTCATAAATATTCATGCTCATTTTTTAAATAATATAGGATATAATAAAGTTAAACTAATTCAATTTAGAAAAATAAATATAGCAATTATCAGAATTTTATAAAAAAAAATTACTTAAAAAGAACGAAATAATAAAATATTAAAAATAATCTTACCTGCGAAATAAAATCCTTATTTTACATAACTTCTAGGTTTTACAATGTACATCTAATTACTATTTCTTGCTATAAAAGTCTTTTTAAATTCAAAACGATCTAACTTTTAAAGTGAAATAAAAATTTGAAAAAGAACTTTCAAAGAAAAAGGGAAAATATCGCCTGCTTAATAAAAAGCACAGTTTAGAGCATGGCGAGTAAATTTCAATATTGGGCAGTTTCGCTCCCTGTAGATCAAAAGTCACATGACCTTTCTTTGCCACTACAAAAGGTTGTCATTGTCCCGTACACTCTTAGAATAGGTCTATGAACAGTGAACGGGACAATGGCATCCTTTATGTGTAGCAAAGATCACTCACAAAAAAGTCACGTGACACGAGTAACTAAAGTAAACCAAACTGGACAAATTTGAAATTTTCTCGCCCAGCTCTAAACTATGCTTTTTCTAACGCAGATGATATCTCTACCCCACCCCCTACCCCCCTTTTTTTTTAGTACGAAGAACTATTACTCTTAATCTACGGATAAAACGTTGTTGCCAGTTTTACAATGGTTGGACATTTATCAAAAATATAATTGAATAAATTATGTATTTTTATCTAAAAAAGGGCTTTTTCAACTTTTTCGATACTGTCCGTTTCCGTACTGATTATTACTAATTTTCTTTACTTTTCTTTTTCTTAAAAAAAAAAAAAAAAAAGGGACTTTGATGAAATTCTGGCAAAAGCAAAATTTAGTTTAGTACGGAGGACTATTAATTTTTTTTTTTTTTTTTTTTTTTTTTTTTTTTTTTATTGCAAATTATAACATCGTTTTCAAATTATTTGCGATAAATATATTTTCGATAAATTTTCGACTTCGATAAAAGTCCAACCATCATAGAACTGACGACAACGTTTTATCCGTAGATTGCGACTAATAGTCCTCCGTACTAATAAGTAGTCGTATCGTACTAAATTTCATCTTTTTTTCCCCCTTACCTTAAAACCAAAAAAAAAAAAAAAAAGAGAGAGAGAGAGAAGAATGAGGTTATTAAACGTGTACATTTTTTATTATTGTTATTATTATTATTATTATTATTACTTTGTGTGTGTAGAAATTACTTTTCTTCGAGATAAATGCCCTCCGTAAGTCTTTTTTCTCTTGATGTTTAATTCATCCTTTATTTTGTTTTCACCCATTTTTCAGCGTAAGGGGACCAGGGAACTCTCATAAATAATCATGCACATTTTTTAAATAGCATAGGATATAATAAAGTTAAACTAATTCAATTTAGAAAAATAAATATAGCAGTTTTAAGCATTTTATAAAAATAATTACTTAAAAAGAACGAAATAATAAAATATTAAAAAGAATCTTACTTGTGAAATAAATTCCTTATTTTACATAACTTCTAGGGTTTTTAAAGTACATCTAATTACTATTTCTTGCTATAAAATTATTTTTAAATTGAAAACAATCAAACTTTTAAAGTGAAAAAAAATTTAAAAAGAACTTTCAAAGAAAAGGGAAAAATACCGCCTGCTTAATAAAAAGCACAGTTTAGAGCATGGCGAGTAAATTTCAATATTGGCCAGTTTGGCTTCCTGTAGATCAACAGTCATATGACGTTTCTATCTTTACCACTAAAAAAGACTGTCATTGTCCCGTCCACTCTTATAATAGATCTATGAACAGTGAACGGGACAATGGCAACCTTTATTTGTAGCAAAGATCACTCACAAAAAAGTCACGTGACACGAGTAACTACAGTAAACCAAACTGGCCAAATTTGAAATTTTCTCGCCAAGCTCTAAACTATGCTTTCTCTAACGAAGATGATATCTCCCCCCCCCCCCACTTTTTTTTTTTTTTTTTTAGTACGAAGAACTATTACTCTCAATCTACGGATAAAACGTTGTTGCCAGTTTTGCAATGGTTGGACATTTATCGAAATCGAAAATTTATCGAAAATATAATTGAATAAATTATGTATTTTTGTCTAAAAAATGGCTTTTTCAACTTTTTCGATACTGTCCGTTTCGTTACTGATTATTACTAATTTTCTTTCCTTTTCTTTTTCTTTCAAAAAAAAAAAAAACCTTGTTGAAATTCTGGCAAAAGCAAAATTTAGTTTAGTACGGAGGACTATTAGTCTTTTTTTTTTTTTTTTTTTTTTTTTCAAAGTATAACATCACTTTCAAATTATTTGCGATAAATATATTTTCGATACATTTTTTATTTCGATGAAAGTCCAACCATCGTAGAACTGACGACAACGTTTTATCCGTAGATTGCGACTAATAGTCCTCCGCACTAATAAGTAGTCCTGTCGTACTAAATTAAATTCTGTCCATCCATAGTTTTAATGATCATACATTTTTTTTCCTTACCTTAAAACCAAAAAAAGAAGAAATAGTTTTTTAATCGTGTACAAAATTATTAATATTATTACTGTTATTATTATTATTTGTGTGTGTGTGTATGTGTAGAAGTTATTTTTTGTCAAGATGAATGCTCTCTGTACTAGTTATTCTAAAGGATATATTTAACTTAATACAGAGTTTATTTACAAATAAATAAAAATAAAATTCTTTATTTATTTAATACCTAAACGTACCTGCCAACATCCTAACTAATTTTCCTTAAAATTGTTTGCAACGCCCCTTTTCCATACCATTTAATATTTAGAATAATTATTATGGTATGTAATTGCATTTAAATAAGAAAATCACTCTAATAAAAGGCTGACGTAAGAAAAAAAAAGCGAGATTAAAATTGTACGGAATATTAATTAGAATGTTTAGACTGTTGGCAATAATTCCTAAGTTACACAATAAAGCATAGCTGCCAAGTTTTTTAATTTATACCGGAATGTTGTTAGCTCTGCCCTTTTTTCACACCGTTATCCTTTTAGCGAAATTTTCTTGATATTTAATCATAATTAATTTTTTGACGAATATTAAGGTGTGGAAAAAAGGGCGGGGCTAACTACATTCCGAAATAAATTAAAAAGCTTGGCAGCTATGCAGTAAAGGATAAATGAATCCTTAATAAAACATCAAGGGTGGAAAAGTTTCCGTTTCATAATGAACTCTTACACCACAATTTTTTTAAAATATTCCCCCACATACAATCTTAAATATAATTACTGACAAATATGATAGAAATGTTTAATAAAAATAGTGATATAAGAGTTGAGGCGATGAAAAGCAAAATCGTACACCTTTGGAAGACAAACGGAAGGAGGATGTATCTATTTAAAATAGATGTTCACTTCAGAACAATTTTAAAGCAATTTCGGGATTTTTCAAAAATACAATTTCATAGGTGCCAAGACACCGTTTTTATTTATTTATTTCTTTTTTTTTTTTTTTTACGAAACGGAAACTTCACACAGTAAAGATTTTTATATATTTTTTTTCAATTATTTAATTTTATATATTTGTCGAAAATATACATGGCAAATTATATTTCTTTTAAAGTTTTGGTGATAAATCTGATTTCAAAATTAGAAATGCTTGGCAGCTGTGCAATTTATGCAAGATTGAATATTTAAATTTAGATTGGGGGTGAGTAAAAACCATTAGACCCATTATCTGTTTTAACATTTTATGAACTAAAAATTTGATACACAATGAAACACGGAACAATATTCAAGTAAAATCTTAAAATTATGTGAAAGTAACAAAAATGGATATGTTATATGTATTTTATAAATTTTATATTATTTCCACTTGATTTTCTTCATTATATCTACGTGATGTAATTTTGAATTTTTTCTTACAATACTTAAGAATTTTGTGAAAAGGACTTTCAAGTATATCATGTTCATACTTCAACAGATGTTATTATGTAAAATTTCTAAAATTCAATTAATGTTTTTCGTATATTTGTTTAGTATAAAATAATTTAATTTAAAATTTATAATGAAAAATTGAATGAAGGCTTCATCTAACCTTTAATTACATAAATATTGATTGTACACATTAACTGTAAATTACAAAGACGCTTTAAAAAAAAAGGAGGGGGGGGGGGGTAGCGTCTTTCATAACACCAATGAAAATGTTTTCAGGATTCATTTTAAAGAACAGAAAAATTTACCATTTTATACAGTTTCTTCACTGTATTATGCCTTAAAAGTTTTACTTTATATGACTTCTTTTCAAAAACGTTTCAATGAATAAAATATGCCTCGCTATCCAGTTATGTCGCATTAAAATCTTTTAGCTTGGTAGCATAAAAGAATCCTTGAGGTATTTTAAAACAAATTTGTTTATGAATTACTCACAAATTGATATATAAACAGAATTATTTATTTACGATATCGACCTTTTTATCCGTGATTTGTGTATAAACCATAAAAATTAATTTGGCAACTGGATTTTTTTCTCTCTTAGACCTTATATTGAGACACACACACACACACACACACAAAAAAGCTCTTTCTTTCGCTCTCTTTTTTTTCCCCTTTCTTTCTTTCTTTTTTTTTTTTTTTTTTTTTTTGTATTTTCGTAGTGGACACCTTTTATGATATAACCATAGCCTCCTAAACTAGATGCCTGTCGCGTGGCTTGTAAACTTGGCAGAAGTTCAAGCGGTAGACAGCCCACCTTGTACAGATTGTGCGACTTTTTTATTCAACAGCCACGAAAATTTTTTTTAATTGAGATTTGATATAACTGAAAGGCAAATAGAATCGATGGAACGTCGATTGCACATGTGGTATATCACTTCTTAAAATTATTGGTGACAGTTGAATAAAAAAGTCGCGCAATCTGTACCAGATGGAGTTGTCTACCGCTTCAACTGCTGCCAAGTTTACGAGCAACGCGGCAGGCATCTAGTTTAGGAGGCTATGGTACAACGCTGCAATATTGAACATGATTTTATTGAAACACTTTTCACTGATATGAACATTTTTATATTGTGAGATTAATTAAATTAAAATTTTGTAATTTTGATAATTTAATCCCTTAAAATATTTAATTGATTTTATATACATCTGTGTCTTTATTTTCTTTTTGTGCAACTTTGTAGCCTTTACAGTTATGATATATGTCTGGGTCAATATTAAAATAACTTAACAAAAGTTAAGGTTTTGCGATTACACACACACTATACATATATTTTTATCCGCCCCAGATCATATTTGTGAGTCACGCTGAGAGCAACGATTAGCCGTTTTTAGAATTTTATATTTTATTTTCATATATTTATATCATCTCCATATGCTTTTTTATTAACATCTAATGTTATTATCACTATGCAGAAAAACTTTGGCAATTGTTGTACAATTTTTCGTTGAATGAATTAAGGAACCGTAAGTTACTGTATTACTACTTACTTTTCATAATCAAGTTATTATTAATGTTAAATATCTTTAAGAATATTTCCACAATACTATATTTAACAAACGAGTATATATATATACATATATTCAATATCGTTTATGTTACTCACTGGGAAATTACATTAACCTTCTAACTAAAAAGAAATTTGCTGACATTAAAAAAAAAAAAATATATATATATATACATATATATATATAGTTTTAAGAATATATATATATATATACTTGTATATATAGGGGAGATCCGCGTAATATGGATCTCCTATACAAGAATACTCATAAAACTAAAATTATTAAAAAGAAAAGATTTAATTTGTTGGCTGCTCATTACAATGGCATAGTTGCATTGTTCAAGCTTGGTAAAGCACTCTGCGACCTATTAGTAATTGCAGGAAATTATCATTTTATTTATGAATCGGTTGTCCATATTACACATACTTTCGTTTAATATGGACCAAGTGGTCCATAGTGGTCCTTCCCAAACACTTGACTCACTTGGAATTGTGAAACGAACTGTTGTTCAGCATACACTTATCCATCTCTTAGGAATAGTAGAAATTGACAAAAAAAAAAAAAAAAAAAAAAAAAAGATAGTTAATGGACGAATAAAAGGGAGCTCCAAAAGCTATATCCAATGTGTAGTATGCGAAGAAAGCGATAACTTAATTCCCCCTGCTTCTCTGGCCTATTCTATAGAATCAAGATTTTGAATGAGCGACACATGTACGCCGTGTATTAACAAAACCTCTCTGTTTTTATCATCGACCACTGGTCCATATTACACAACAGAGCATGGTTCATATTGCTCGCATAAACAGAGCAACGCTGTTTCCAATCACATATCGCTATGCATATTTACGCCCATGAAACACATGTCTAAATTGTTCAGAAAATATGTATATTTGCTACTATTAACGCGAAAATTATATTACAATTACCTAACAGCAGAATGCAATACTTTCATTTTAACATACTTGTTACATCAGTGATCATAAAAACCGAAAACTCAATTTCATAATCGTCCAAATACAGGTGCGCATGTACAAGTCACTTCCTGCTTTGTTTAACAATAATATTGATTAAAAACAATGAGATCTGGTGTTGAACATATAAATTTCCTCATGGTTCGTATTGCACGATGGTCCATACTACACAGTTCTCCCCGATATCGTGCCATAATAATTAAACTTCACCTAATTAAATCACTCTGTAACTGTAACAAAATGCAGATTAAGTTGAAAATGTTAGAAATACATTCCAAAGATTGCTCTGAAAGGTTTTCAAATAATAAAAATTAATTAAATAATTAATAAAAGTTTATAAACTTCCGGATTACATTCATGACGCTTAAAAAGAATTTAAATTTTGTTTACCTCAAGTACTATTAAAGACATATTTCCCAAACCCCATATATGTATCTATTTAGACTAGACCGGAAATGTATATGTAAAACAAATCTGTTTCTAAAACTGTTTTTTACAATTTTTAACTACATCGTAAATATTTAAATTCAGTATAGAATTTATTTATATATTTTTACTTAAACAGTTATAAAATATCTATAGTAATGTATAGTTAAAAAAAAAAATACTTAGTGTTATTTTGTAGCTGTTAAAATCATAATTACATAGGTGCCAAATCTCGCATTCTTAAAAAAAGACTTAATACCAGAAAGGTTTTATAATTGTTTTCAGTTTACTTAATCATCGAAAATACAGGTGATATATTCCTTTCAAAATATACTGGTGTAAATCTTATTAAAAGTTAAAAGTTTCGCAGTTGTGTAATTAACCCGTTAACGCCCGAATTAATTTTGCAAACTAATATTTGCAGAATATTTACTTCTAAATTAATATAGACAACTGACAGTAAAATATATTAACTTAAACAATTCTTCTGACAGTTTTAAATTTACACCCAATCCTCATTTATTAACGTTTAGTGTTCTAGCGAAAGAACTTCGAGCTAGAAAAACTTTGAGATAACAGATTAATTTCCAGTTATATGTTGACAAAGATCTCGAAAGTAATGTATTATAATATATATTATTATTCAACTTGATTTAAGTTAGTATACATGCGCAAAAAGCAAAGTATGTGCGATCAATAAAATAACTACTGAAATTATGAAATATTAATTAATAGTAGGCACATAAACTTTCAGAAATCATTTATAATGACAGTTTAAAAATGTCTCTAAAAAGCAGAAATGAAACCACAAAAAATATACGTGCCATTTTATTAGCTGTCTTCAAATGAGAACAGTGGGCGCTAACGGGTTATTATTCTGTAATTATGTTAGTATCCGCTCACTTTTTTTCCCCCCACCAATCTTTCTTAGAGTATTTCCCTTTTTTATTAATCACAATTACATTTAGAGAGAATTTTTCTTAAAATTAGGTAGTGTGGGTAAAGACGCGTATACAAGCAATATAACGGAATAATAATTAGGTTGTCTTCATCTATGTAATTCCTACACCAAATTACATCACGACAGAATTACAACTTGTAATTAGGACTTGGGCGAACAAGACTGAAATTAGTGTATGTGCATTTATTTTGAGATACACATTTTAAGTTATGCATCTTTGTTAAAATATCCAAAACAAAACTATTTATCTTTCAAGTTTATTTCATTACCTGAAAAGTCTATATCGTAGTCAGTTTTCTGTGAACAGCGAGAAAAAAAAATGCGTCACTGAAAATACGGAAAAGGGAAAAAAATTTACATTGAATACATTTTAAGATTTCTGTACGGGAATTTGAAACACTAATGCCTTTCTTCCCAGTTATAAGACGTAAATTCAATGTGCTAGGAAAATTACAGGATAATTTAATTATCCTATAGGCTAATTTAATTGATTGAAATTCAACTTCTTTAATTACATTAGCAGAGTTGCCAACTTTTATAATTTATTCCGGAGCAGTTTTAGCCCCGCCTTTTTTTCGCACCAGAAATTTTATGAAATATTTTTCTTTAATATGTGACAACGGTTAATTAAGGGGTAAATCATTCTTTAAAATTTCCGGTGTGTGAAATAGGCGGGGCTAACAAGGCTCAGGAATAAATTATAAAAATTGACAACTCTGCATTAGATCTCTTCCAGTATCTCTTTCTCTATATGCTTAATTAAAAATGGAAGCTTTTTTTTATTCATTTTGCAGAGTTTACTTGACTTGTGCTTAATTACTTTTCCGGATCAGGTGAAAATTTCTTTATTTTAACAGTACATAATCAGTAAAACCAGATGTTACAAAGAGTTGACTAAATAAATAGCATAGGCGGTTACTGAGAAATATTTATCAAATAATATTAAATTGTTTTATTTATCTTTTAAATGCACACTTCAAAGATAACAAACAAATATTATCGACTTTCAAATTGGAGCACATCATTATTAAATACATTTAAAGCTTTATTATTATTATTATTATTATTATTATTGTTGTTGTTGTTGTTGTCTTTTTTTGACTTTTAGCACTGATTATATTAAAAATGAAATTTGATAAACTAGTCAAAAATTATATATCTTTAATAACAGTACGTATTTCAGTTCCATGCGCTTTATTACGAGACAATTAATTTCTTTTGTATTTTTATTATTTTTAAATAATGCAGTCACTTGTTTTTTAATTTTAGTTTTGAATACTCAATAATTATTTTTGCATTTTTGTGCATGGATAAATTACTAATCAGTACTTTGTTAAACTAAAAAATTGTAGAGTGAAAGATTTAAAAAATAACTTAAACACATCAAAATGAAAATAATAAAGTGAAAATAATGCGATAGCATTAAAATATTTAATTTAATTTAAAATGGGGAAAACACACTTTGCTATTTATTGAATATCGCTTGAAGAAAATGTTAAGTAGCCACCGCCACTTTAGAATGTGGAAAAAGAGGGAGAACTCGCCACCCACCGGCTCGAATGGCTACCACCGCCACTTTAGAATGTAGGAAAAGAGGGGAAAAAAAGCTAAAAACCCCATAGGAACAGCATGGTAAGAAAAGCAAAAAAACTCACAATGTCAAGTGTGTTTAAAAAAAAAAAAAATCACACCGGAAGTAATAAGGGGACAAAGTGGACTAGAAAAAAGGTATCACCTCTTTCAATTCAGAAAGAATTTTCAAAGATGTAACGAATAATAGAATAAGTAAACAATATTAATGAATTTTTCACAGATAATTAAATAATTGTGCCTTCGATATAAGTAAATTAAACGTATTCTAAGAACCTTATGCGTTTTCCTGTGAGGATAACCATCATATTACTTTAAGAAAAGTTCAGGTTTTCCTTATATATTTAAAATCTTTCCGTTTAAACATCTTGATTTATAGTTTTCTTCAAAATAAGAACTAAAAATTGTCTTTCAATAAAATAAAAATCGTTTGCAAATCAAACCGAATTTGCAACTCAATACTACACTGTGAAGAATACGTTCCTTGTAGTTGTTTCGGAAATAAGTTATGGGGCTTGTTTATTTTGTAACTGTAACTATGCTGCAAGTGCAAAATTTTTGACAATGAGAGATAACGAAGAGATTGTTGAGTTTTAATTTCTTTCATTCTTTCTTTCTTTTTTTTTTGAAAATAATAATAATAATAATAACAATAATAATAAAACGATGTATGCTCGCTTCGGCAGCTTTAAGACTATGGATGAATTTATGTTTATGACAGAATTTAATTTAGTACGATAGGACTACTTATTTGCACGGGGACTATTAGTCGAAATCTATGGCTAAAACATCGTCGCCCGTTGTACGGTGGTTTCGATAAATGTATCGAAAATATAAAAGAAAAATTTAAAAACGATGTTTTAAGTTGGAAAAAAAAAAAGCTAATAGTTTTCTATACTAAACTAAATTTTGCATTTGCCAGAATTTCATCAAAACTTTTTTTCTCTCTCTCTCTCTCTTTTTTTTTTTTTTTTTTTTTTTTTTGAAAAAAATAAAATTAAGAATAATAATCAGTATCGAAACGGACTGTATCCAAAAAGTTTAAGAAGCCCTCCTTTAAACAAAAATACATAATTTATTCAATTATATTTTCGAATGTGAAAAATGTCCAACCATAGTAAAAGTGACGATAATGTTTTTTTCTGTAGACTAATAGTTCTCCATACTAAAAAAAAAAAAAAAAAAGTGGAAAAGAGAAAATAAGCTTGGCGAGAAAATTTTACTGTTAGCCAGTTTGGTTTACTGTAGTTACTGATCTTCGTCACGCATAAATGCTGTCCGTTCACTGTTATAATACGCTTATAACTTAAACAGTTGTTAAACTCACAAGATCAGCGAGGGATATGTAATTAACTTCAAATTTTAAGGTTTTCAATGCATGAAATCCTTTTACCAGATTAGAATGTTCAACAGCTGTTATCGAAGCAACAGTTTGATTAAGAGATATTTTAATCTAATATATATTTTGTCAATAAAAACTGGTGTCAGTAGATTAAAAATACGGACTATTTTCATTAATTTATTTTTCGTAATTGCGCTGGAAACACTTTCTCACTGTACATTGTAAAATTCTAAATTTTCCTGTTACATTTAAGGAAAAGGAGTTCAGAAAGAAATAAACATGTAATTTTCTTTGTATTTTAAATCCCTTTCAAAAAAAAAAGAAAAAAAAAAATCTGAAAACACTAGTTTAAATAACACTGCTCGGCATGAAAATTGCCTCCGACACCATTTCACCATACTCTTTATGTAAAATGTCCTCCTGAATCCGAATATGATGCCCATTTTGCCCTATCACTCAACGTTTTTTAGGAATGGCCCACTATTTTTATCATTTTTCAGTGATATTATGGCCATTAAATTTGATTTTTAGGAGGGGGGGGGGGGGATTTTTTTAACCGTTAAATATATTTTCTGAGGGGCTACAGAGTTTTGAAATTCTAAAACATGGACATTTGCGAGAAGGGAAATATTTTTTTTTTTTTTTTTTTTTTTTTTTTTTGTGGGGGGGGGGGGGGGGATTTGCCACTGATATTATGCATTACATATCTTAAAATTTTTTAATGTGTTATTAATGTTACTTTTTAAACTCTATATTTTTTATTTTTTGTTAAATTAATTATTTTTTATTCTTCAAATTAAATTCATGGTAATAAAATTATCAAACAGGGAGAGAAATTGAGGGAGGGGGCAGTGTTTCTGGAAAACGGTGGGTTACTGGGCAAAATGGGAGTCATATTCAGGTTCAGGAGGTCATTTTACATAAGAATCAGCAAGAATAGTATCAGATCTCGATTTTTTTTTCAGAGCAGTTTAATCGGGATATATTTAGCCGAGACCCGTTGGCTCTGTTGTCAGAGTACACAATTTCGAACCCGAAGGCTGTGAGTTCGATCCTCACCGATGGGAAGTGAAATAAAATATGTAAAAGTTTTACGTATTTCAGAAAATATTTTAAGATAGACCCTATTGGAAAAATTTCATAATACCGGTATCAAAATAATACTAGAAACCAGTAAAAATTATACTGGAACCAGTGAAAAGAAATTAAATGGTAAAATTCGATACTGGCAGGTATTTTCGAAATGGAATCTGATAACGACGCGAAATGCCAGATTGAAAGAAAAAATCCTGTCGCACAAAAAATTTCACAGGTTTTTTTTTTTTTTTTTTTTGTTAGAATGCGTAGATGATATTTTTGAGTGTATTAACCGGCGATGCTTATTTCATTATGCGGGGGTTTTAAAAGTAGTTTGTATTGATTTGATTCCGGTCCTGACAATTTGATCACATTAAGCAGCTGATTTTATTAACCAGTTAATTTATCAAGGGGCTGTTACTGTATATGCTATGTTATCTTGTGCTCGCTTCTTATAGAATGGTAACTTTACTTTGAATGTCAGTAGCGTTGAAAAGTGAATTTTTATTAAAAATATGTGATTGAGTGGAATGTATTTCTTCTCTTTAAATCTTACAACTTAAGTTTTTATCATTAGTGATTTTTTTTTTTTTTTACTTCGCAAACAATGCATTTCTTACGTATTGTACTATTTGTTCATGTGTTACCTTTCGATTAAGCCTATTAATATTATTTATCATTCATATACGAAATATATTACGGTATTTTTAAAAGGAAATAAAACTTTATATTAATAAATCACTAATGATACAAAAATACGTCATGTAATATTTCAAGACGAGAAGTACATACCATTTAATCACATATTTTCAATAAAAATGTATATTTCAACGCTATTGACGTTAGCTAGCATATGATGGGTTGTATATTTACCTTTAAGTGTCTCGATTGATCAATAATACATAATTTCACGATAGCTACAAATAACTTTCTTATATATTTCATACATAAAAAACAAAACAAACACTCATATCTGAAACGGGATTAGCAGACGGTGACGTAGCATATTTAAGTTTGAAAAACATGTGGTCTGTTATTCACAATTGCATACTTGCGAACCATCTCATTATGAACCGTACAATTTTTGTATCCACCTTTTTATTTGCACGAGTCATTTTTCAGAGTAATTTTATTCTTATTGAATCGTAACAACATTTGGAGAGAATTACTCTACAAATAAAGTGGTTTGAAAAAAGGGTCGTTAAAAATTTCACGGTTATTAATGAGATGGTTAGCAAATATGTACTTGCCAACATCCTAATTAATATTCCGTAGTATCGTTAGCCACGCCTTTTATTTCACACCAATATTTTTTTAGAGTATTATTTTTCTTATTTTATCGTAATACATTTTGCAGAATATTACCCTTCAAATTTAATGGTGTGAAAAAAAAGGCGGAGCTAACGATTCTACGGAATATTACTTAGTATATTGGCAAGTATGGTTATTGAATGTACGAGGTGTGTTCAAAAAGAAATCGAACATTTGCTGTATCAGCTTTATTGCTTATTGTACAACATTTAAAGCACTGGCCTCTTTAAAATAGTCCCCTCTACAGGCAATACACCGTTCCCATCGTTTCTTCCATTTTTGGAACGCCTCCTGGAACGCATTTTGTGGGACGGCGCGCAGGTTTCACGTCGCATTGTCTTTTATCTCCTCTATGGTTTGAAAACGGCGTCCTTTCAACGTGTTTTTCAGAAAAAAGTCTGCTGGGATTAGGTCCGGATAATACGGTGGATGGGGCACAACGGAAATGCAGTGTTTTTCTAGATAGCTGCAGACAAGGAGTGATGCGTGAGCTGGCACATTGTAATGATGGAACATCCAACTCTGGTTTTCCCAGAATTCAGGCCTCTTCCTGCGCTCAGCATCCCTCATGCGCACTAGGATTCCCTCACAGCACGATCTGTATCGACATGGCCATCATCTGTTGATGTGGGAGGGCGTCCGGACTTGAAATTGCCACAGACCAACATTTTGCCCTATTGAAAATGTTTAATCCTTTGCGGCCCAATGTAATTGGGGTCAATTAAATTACACTGCCACCGGAATTCACGAACAAAATTAAAAAAAAAAAAAAAAAAAAAATTCTAATTTTTCTACTATTTTATAAAGGTAAAATTTTGCTAAAAAATATCCGGGATGAGTTTTTGCAGTTGATAATTGAAATTTGGTGATGCTGTGGTTGCATGACCATCCCTGAAAGGGTTAAACCACTCATAGCACTACATGCGACTCCTATAGCCCTCCCCGTATGCTTGGTTAAGCATTTGAAGTGTCTCTGTGAAATTTTTTCCAAGTTTGTAGCAGAATTTCACACACATACATTGTTCTTCAAGCTCCTTCATTGTTTCTTAGTCACTAATCCGACGAGCAGGCTGTACAGGTGGTTACTTCAGCGGCAGTTGTTCGCTTGCTAATTATACGAGCGACAGGAGGCAAATGGCAGTTTCTTGTCAAACCTGCCACTAGGTGCGCTCAGTAGCCGCAGCGCACTCTCTCTGATGGTTGGCGAGATATATCAAGAGTACGGTTTCTTTTTGAACACACCTCGTATTTCTCGCACTCCCTAGGATCACTGCAGTCGTAGTTTTTACCTTTATGCAAATAATTTTGCGAGCTAAACTCAATGGGAATGCCAACGCTTGTATGTAATCAACTTTTGCGTATAAGATACAATTAATTTCAATCATAAATGCATGAAAAATAATTTTAAGCTTTTTTTTTTTTTTTTTTTTTTTTAGAAACTAATTTCAAATTTCTTTCTTTCAGTCTGTCCTCAATCTACCGTAAAAATTTTTAGAGTGTCTTGAAATTGAGATTTCTTCTTTTGCAGTTAAAATAAATTATTTCCTTTTTTTTACTTTTAATCAATATTCATTTGTATTAAAAAGTAATTATTTATGCTTTTTTTTTCATAAATTAAAGATATTAACATAGTTTTTTGTTACATTTGTTGCTCCATGATTAAAATCAAAATACATATTTAGGTGTCACCACGGATGGAATTTACATTAGGAAATAAACGATATAATAAAAAAAATACATATCTGAAGTATTTAAAAGTCAATGTTAACTGCACGATTTTTTCATCCTCTTTTAAAAATGTGGGTTCAAGATCTTCTGTTTTCTTCTTTATACTACCGTCAAAGCAAATGTTAATGCAAGAAAACATTCTTTAAAGAGTACATAATCTAAATATTATATAAATAGAATTTTTTTTTTTTTTTTTGCTTGATGTAGTTACATTAAAATACCAAAAGTCTCTGTTCAGTTTAATTAAATTGTTGTTGTAATTATATATGAAGCGATTTGTTTGCTATTTAATATCATATGTCATTCCCGCACATAAAAAGTATGCATGATAAAAACAAAAAAACATATCACATAAGAAAACGAAAATCGTATTATTACTTCGATAAATTACGTTCAGTATATAGTGTATCCCCATTTCTCAAAACTAGTTTTAAAGACTAGTTTTGAGTCGAATGGATTAAAGGGTTGCCAAATTGACCAAAAAGCGGAGATTTTGTGAACATCCAGTCATACGACATTTCCTTATCGCTATTTTCTTCTCTCAACCATCCCTATTTAACACTAGACTCGTTCATTTAGCACTTGCGCAGAAGCTTCCATAATCGCGGGAAAAGCGGTTAATGAATAATTATCCCTTTCTTTCCTTGTTATGACAATTGCAATCATAACATCCAAAATTCCCACTGACTTAAAATGATTAACTGCATAACGTATATGTTTCCCTACCAGAGTTCCCAACTTTAATAATTCATTCACGAGCATTTTCAGCCCCGCCTTCTTTTCGCACCAGAAATTTTGTAGATTATTTCTCTTTAATATGTGACAACGACTAAATAAAAAGAAAATATTTTTTCAAAATTTCCGGTATGAAAAAGAGGCATGGTTAAAAATGCTCGTGAATATATTATCAGTACAAAAACCCTTAACGGGTTAAAAGTTTGTGACGCAGCTACTTTATCGCTATAAAATTTTGAAATATGGGTCTTAAAAATAATGATATAAATTTTAAGTGACGCTTTACTATTAGTTAAAATATACGTAGATTTTCTTATTTGATCATTTGCTTTTTTCTTTTATTTATATTTACAATGCAAACATAATATTTTTAACTTCAAGATAAGACAAATATATTAAATATACTCACTGATACTTTTTCATTTGCACTTCAATTTCAAAATAACAGTTTTAAAAGGAATGATATAAAAATTCCAGTGACTCCTCGGTGTCATTTTAAAAGATTTCTTTTTTGATTCCATTAAAATTACCTTTGTTTTGTCTATTAAAGTATATTTACACATTGAAACAGTGCTTTTAATTTTCAAATATACTGTCAAATAATCACACTTTCACTGAGTTTGCATTATAAATTGAAATTATTTATTTCAATAAATTGATTTGTCTTTTGCGTCACGCTATCCAAAACTGCAAACAAAATTTGTGCAAATGTATTCTTTGCATCACACTAGCTCTTTGCACAAATTTTCACTTAGTTGGATACTATGATACAAAGTAACATTTACATAAATTTTATTCACAGTTTTGGATAGCGTGACGCAAAAGACAAATCAATTTATTGAAATAAATAATTTCAATTTATAATGCAAACTCAGTGAAAGTGTGATTATTTGACAGTATATTTGAAAATTAAAAGCACTGTTTCAATGTGTAAATATACTTTAATAGACAAAACAAAGGTAATTTTAATGGAATCAAAAAAGAAATCTTTTAAAATGACACCGAGGAGTCACTGGAATTTTTATATCATTCCTTTTAAAACTGTTATTTTGAAATTGAAGTGCAAATGAAAAAGTATCAGTGAGTATATTTAATATATTTGTCTTATCTTGAAGTTAAAAATATTATGTTTGCATTGTAAATATAAATAAAAGAAAAAAGCAAATGATCAAATAAGAAAATCTACGTATATTTTAACTAATAGTAAAGCGTCACTTAAAATTTATATCATTATTTTTAAGACCCATATTTCAAAATTTTATAGCGATAAAGTAGCTGCGTCACAAACTTTTAACCCGTTAAGGGTTTTTGTACTGATATCATTATTTTTTAGAGGTTATTGATCAAAAAATTAAAACAAGTCCTTCCGGCTCATAGGAAGGTTAGGTTGATTTATCTTTTCTTAAGAAGTTGCCACCATTTTTTCAAAATGGCAGCTACATTTTATTAATGAATTTGATGGATTTATTAATGAGGGCTATGTATACATGGAATTTTAAGCAAATCGGTTCAAGGGTTATTGTGATAATTTTCAAGTGGCCACCATTTTGAAACAAAAGGACAGAGTGACTGAGATGCCCAGTGAACTTATCAAAGGTACTTGAATGATATGTCAACTGTGCAAACGTGATTCGAACTGATTCAGTATTACAAAAGTTATTGTAATAAAAAAAATTTAAGTGGCCGCCACTTGGAAACAAAATGGTGGAGCAAGTTGCCTAGCAAACTTATCCAAGATATTTGAATTGTAAGTTCACTTCCCAACTTTGATTTGAACCAGTTTAGTATTCTAAAAGTTACTATGGTGGCGCATTTTCAAGTAGCAGCCTGATTTCAAGCGGCTGCAACTTGGAAACTATAATATTGGTACAAAATTCATCCAAGATATTGGTGTGATAAGTTCAATGTCCAACTTGAACTGATTCAGTATTTCAAAAGGTATTCTGATGATAAATTTACAAGTGGTATCCTGATTTGAAATGGCCGTACTAAAGATATCGGTCATTTTGTTAAAAATGACAGATAAAATTCATTAATAAATACTTGGTTGAGACCTTTATGTGGTCAATGTAAACATCAAAATTCAGAATGTGGATTTGAAATTTTCACGTAGCTGCCACTTGAAAACAAACTGCAGAGCAACTTAGTTAACGAACTCATCAAAGATATTTGTACGATAAGTTTGCTGTATAACTTTGGTTCAATTCAATTTTGAGTATTATGTCAAGTTATCGTAATCACAAAATTTCCATTACAAAAAAACCCAATTTATACATCTTTTACATTTACACGACCTTTTAGTGAAGTCCTGATTCATTCCTATTCATTTGAATGAAAAATTTCTTTGTTTATAAATCACACAATATTAGTTATGTCTTTTCCACTTTTCTAAAATTCACAAAATTTCTTGACTGGTCATTATTCTACCATTCTAAATATAAATTTTGATGAGTATGTGAACTTTGATATTATATCATGACTTTGGAGTTATTCACAATCTATTAACTAATTAAAAACAAATTGTCTGATGCTAATTTAAGTGATAATGATGTAGAATGTGAAGAAGTTATTCTTAAGAGAGGACAATACTTAATCTTGGCAACAGCTATGGCCTATCTTATGGGAAGATCTATTTTCATAACTAGGGGGCTCTGCCCCCTGCTCGCTCCGCTCACCAACCCCTGAGGGAGGCTTCGCCTTCCCCCGATTCACTTTACTTGTTAACACATGCAGAGCTCTGCCCGCCTATCCGCTGCTTTCCTTTCACTGAAAAGGAATGTTAATAGTGCATAACACAAGACAAAAGCAGAAAATTTTGAAATATGTAATATTTAATAGCACATTATTTTATTTTTATAAAAATCATGCTTAAAATCAGTTTTTTTTTTTTTTTTAATAGAAAGAAATCCGTAATATCCAGACTATTTTCTATTATAGCTTTAGTATATCACCTTTGTTTTTTAACTATAGATCAGGACCGCGGCACCCCAGTCGATAGCACGCCGACCTTGTAATTGGAAGATTGCGGGCTCGGTACTCGAGCTGGCCAAAGACCGTTGTGTACACTAATGGTGGCTGGTGCACGTAAAATCTGTTGTGGCGACAATATCCTCCATATTCCCATCAAAACTATACCTTTTTGGGTCACCGAAGCGGGGGAGCCATCTCTTCCGTGTAGGATCAAAAATGTGATGGCATGTCTCCGAAACATACCTAGGGGTGTGCCCCAGATCGTCATCAATTATCCATAGTGCAGTAATGGCCAATGTCATATCCAACCTATCTAACTACCTACCTACCTACAACCATGGATATTTTAATTTTCCCATGTAAGAAAATTTACTTTCTAAAAGTAGAGAAAAAAGTTATTAATAGCAACACTGAGATTTATTTTTTACAACCATGGTTCCGAGCAGCGGTATAGCCAGTCCATAAAGCACCGAGCTCATAATTGGAAGATTGCTGATTCGATACTTGAGCCGGTCAAAGACCGTCGTGTGCACTAATGGTGTCTGGTGCACATAAAATCTGTCATGGCCACAAAGTCCTCCATGTTCCCATCAAATATATACGTCTGGGGAATCTCCTCCGATCAAAATTGTGATGTCTCTGGTGTATGTCTCTGGAACATCCCTAGAAGTGCTTCCCAGACAGTCACCAATTACCCATAGCGCAGTACTTGGGCGATGTTAAATCCAACCTACCTACCTACAACCATGGATCGTATTTTATTTTTCCCGTGTAAAATGACTTCATGACAGAAGACCAACGTCACTGGGAGAAACTTTTTTCAAGGTGGCAAATAGAGTACTTTCATAAATTTGTCGTTTATAGCTAATAATTTCTTTAATTAAAATGATAGAAATTTCTAAGCAGCTGAAATGTCTTCCTTGAAGTATTCGGAACACATTGATACCTCTCATGATGCGAAAGACCCTGCCCTCCGCGAGAAGATGCTGTCGCAGACAAAAAAAAAATTGACACCAGCGACAGTAATTTTTTTTTTTTTTTTTTTTTATATATAGAGATTACTCATTACCAAATGTAGTTTTTAAATTCTGTTTTCACTTTCAGAAAATTCACAACCATTAAATTGGTACTCATTTTCGAAGAAATTTATTTTTAAAAATTTTTATATATTTTTTTCGTTCAAAAATGCAAATTTTCACACAAATTGCTTTTTTTAACCACAAAATGAAATACTAAAAATTTAAAAAATCAATTTTTGGAAAATGGGTGCTAATTTAACGACTTTGAATTTTCTGAATATATTCCTTATTTTAATTTTGTAAAAAAAAATTATTACTTGGTAATAGAAATTCCAGATGAAAAAAATACAAAATTAAATTTTACTTCCACATAGAAAAGTTATTTATTTATTTTTCACAAAAGTAATGTCTTTAATAATATAAATGTGACATGTGTATGACTGTATATATATATATATATAATCAATTTGATAAATATGCAGAAACTTAAAGAGAAATAATAAAAATGTTGAGTGACTCCAGTCGACTTTCTGAACATGAAAGTAATTCACTGTTGTTTAAATAAAATAACGTAAGAGAAGTCATTAAATAAACAATCAAGAAAATTATTTGATTATTTGCTCACAAATAATATATTGTTTAATAGAATGGAATGCATCCGAATTATTTTGTGTATATCTGTAAAAGAACTAATAGTGTTAGATTCACCAAAATGTATATAGTTTGTGTGACATATACTTATAATTTGTATATGAATTCAAAGCTCAATCAAATGAGGCTTCAGACGCCATCACATTTTAAATAAATTCAGACTATAGGGCATAATATTACAGAATTTTTCGTTATTTCCCTGTAAAAAAAACTATAAATGCTAGATTCAGCAAAATATATCTATACGATTCATTCAACAGTGACTGATAACATGTATATAAAAGTTTCAGCTGAATTGAATAAGGAATTCAGATGCTATCACACTTTAAATTATTTGAGCCCATAGACTATAATGATAAAGAATTTTTCTTTGTGTCCTGGTTAAAATAAATAAATAAAATTGTGCTAGATTCTCCAAGATGTATACAGTTTGTATTACGATAACCTATAACATATGCACCAACTTTTAGCTCATTTGAACAAAGCATTTAGACAATATTGTGTTCACTCTACTCAGATATGTACATACATTATCGTAAAATAGCAAAAATGAACTCATGGAACTTCAAACATGTAGATACACCAACTTCACGTCAAATTTTTGTTATAATTACAATACTTTCCTTACCTATGTATTGTCAGAAAGTAAAAAATTCCATGAAATGTACGTGAATCATTCATTTCATCATGCTTAATAACAAATTTTTTAAAGGTGTTTACGACTATGAGGGAGGAGATGACAATGTAGTTGAAAGCAGTGGGGGGGGGGGGGGGAAGGAGGGGAATTAAAATTGAAACTATAAACTATACTTTTGCACCCAATTCACCCTTAGAAATAGATATATTTATTTATTTAATATTGTTAACTTTGCATGCCTATTTCAATCATTTATGTCTATTTTGAAATATTTAAATTGATTTTATTTACATACACAGGTTTAACCTGGCAAAAAAATTACTTTAGCATTTTAGCGAAAATAGGCAAGCACTATTTTAGCTTTTTCGAAAGTTAATTAATTCTTTGGATACCATTGATTTCTTTTACTTACAAGGAACATCACCCAAGCGTCCGGCTCGGATTTCAATGAGAGAGAGGCGTTTCTTTCATATTTGATATGCTATCAAATTTTACTCAAAAATATGCGAAAAATTTGTATTTATACAGCAAGTGAATACTCAAATGAATAATTCAGTTGAAATAATTTTCAGTACTACTATAAATTTTCATTTGTAACTTAAACATGAAAGCGCAAAATCATTTAGTATTTTTAAGTCACACCCAAAGGCGGAGCTTACTGTTGATATGTGGCTGATGTGGTTTTTAACATTTTAAAAATTCAATAAATAGAGAAAACATGGATGATAGCAAAAATTTCTGTGATAAAAAATATTTGGTACATGCCCTCTATCAGAAATTAAAGTTTCATTAAAATCACAGCCAAACACGGTTTTCCTTGTTAGCTTTGTTATCCTCAGTTTTGTTTTCTATTCCTTTTGTTCATTGATGATTTTAACCAAGCATCCATATTTGTGACTTTAAAAATATGAATCAGGAAAACTATGTTTTGATTTCAACAATAGAAAAAGAGGTACTCATATCATACATGTAAAATGAAAAAGCAATTTAAAAATTAAATAAAGTGTAGTGGTAGATAATCGCGAAATACTAGTGCTAAGAATGCTTCTATGAAGCAAATTCTGACATAATTTTAAATATTTTTGCATTTAAATTCAATCATTAAAAATAAATCCTAATTACTATACAAATAATGATTCCCAAAAATTTCAGTTCTTTCGTAGTTTTTGCCTGCAAATATTACAAAAAAAAAAAAAAAAAAATCTGAGTTATTATATAGAGATATTTTATATAGTTATCCAGTTTTAGCTTTTTAGTGAAATTCTGACCAACATTTTTTAGCAAAATGCTAAAAAAACTTATGGCAGTTTAAACCCTGCACAGGGATCAGGAATTTATTAAAAAATATGGTCGCCAACAAAAAATTATGGTAGCCCATAAAAAAATATTCTCCAACATTTTCTTTCTTTCTTTTTATTCCGTTTCAAAATTTACTTGAATATAGCAGGGGTGCAGAATATGTCCGAACGTGCGAACGATGTTCGGGGAAAATTCTGGCTGTCTGGGGAAATTTTGAATAATTATTATCTAAGAATAAAATAAAAATGAAAACGGAAGTAAGAAAAAATTACTGAAAAAAAAATTTTCGAATATTAAACTACAAATTAACAGCTGTATTCTTCTTTTACAAGTGTATTCCCTTTAAATACCCGTTACCCCCCTCCCCCCCCAAAAAAAAAAAAAACATTCTGATAATAGGTTGATGCGTTATTTTTGGGAAAATTTCAGAGGTCTGAACATTTTCTGCACCCCTGGAATATAGAAATTAAGATTCTATATACCAATTATTATACCAACTAAAAATCAATTATTTATTAGGCTGGAATGATTTATTTTTTACATCAGGAAACACTTGTTTAAATTTAACATCATGAAACTGGTTTTATTATTTTCACTAAATTAATACACCATCGGCAATGGTACATCATTACACAGGTACAAAAATTCAGCACCAGATCGATAGCATGCACAGACAGGAGCAGCGTAAACCAATTCCCTAAAACGGTGCAATAATTTAACACAGAGTTGTGAAACATGCACGGAGATATGTAAATTCCCTAATTCAACACAGTGTCTCAAAAAGTGGTGAGGGCAAAACAGCGAAAGTAGAATTGGAGCCCGATTTCGGGACCAATTCTTTCACCAAAATATATATATTAAAAAAAAAAAAAAATCCTTAAAGTTGAAAACATTATTACTAGTTTTAAAAAATATTGGTCCCCAATGGCGACCGTATTTCACAAGCTCTCACATACATATATATATATGGAACATATATATATATGGTTTTATATATATGGAAAGAATAAAGGTAATTTTTAATTTAGGACTCGCAAATAATTAATAGTGGACAAAACTGTATTTTGTCCGGGGCGATTTTAACCAGGTTTTTTCCACTATGGAAAAAACCGAACAACCCTGACCCAAAGTACCCCATGTTTTAAAATCATTAATTACATTAAAACTATTAAAACATAAACGAGGAGCAAACATTCAAACCATGTTTTCACCTTTAGATACAATTTTTCAGACCAAAAAAAAAAAAAAAAACTAATAAATTAAAAAAAAATAACTCTTTTTTTTTTTTTTTTTTTTTTTTTTTTTTTTTTAAGAAAAAACTTGATTTGAACATTTGCTTCCCAAATGTTTCAATTCGATAAAATGTTAAAGTAAACATATATAATGTGCAGTATATACCTAAATTTGGAAAATATATAGCAGCATGTTAATTAGCAGCACTGTTTGAAAGTACTTGTTTTGATTGAATTGCCATCTTCAAAAACTAAAATATTTTTTGTGTCAATTTCAATTTCAATGTTGCTAATATATTTTCAGTATATAATTATAGGTAATGATGATGTATATAAATGTGAATTCTTGTAGGCATATGAAATTATTAGTTTTCATTTTATTTCATGAAATATAATTCATACCCAAATCCAAAATTATCCCTATTCTATTAGCAATTCATGAAATGCATAAGATTTGCAGCTACAAGGAAAATAAATTACAAATATACACTTCCATTACTATGATTTAGAGGCAAGTGTTTTATAGTTTTATTTTCTAAAATGTAGTTATTCATATTTCCGAAAAGTAAATAAATGTCTGTTGATCTGTTGGCTAAAACAAAAATATCTTCAAGTATAAACAAATCACTTGTAACCTCTATTTTTCGAATATGCCTGTTTTAAAGTTCCACACTTCAATATTCAAACATTTACTTGAGAAATTAATCTTCTAAAATACAAAATATTAATTTAAACTAAATGTAATTTAATTCACTTTAATTAATAGTAAATTCTGTTTCTAAACAAAAAAGAAAATGCAGACAACTTATTCATGCACTATGTTCCAGTGGCAGATCTAAAACTTTTTTTTTTTTTTTTTTTTTTTTTTTTTTTTTTTTTTTTTTCGGGGGGGGGGGGCTAAGATTTTTCAAGATGTTATTCCATATCAAGGAAAAATTTCCAATTGTAATATTCAATTATGAATGTCAGTACTTTTAGCCTAGCCCCCCCCCCCCCCTAGATCCGGCGCTGCTATGTTCTTGCATGCATGAGCATACCACAGTTAAAAAGAAAAAAGTGGCAGAATGGCTCTTTTTGCAATGTTTACCGCAAGAGAGTTTTCTGTTTTCAGTGGTGTACAGAATGAAATTCAAGAGGAAAAGAAAAAGTAAAGATATTAACAGACATGTTACTTTTCAGCCTTTTTAAGCTTGAAAATTATTATTCTTGGCATCAATGCAAATCTGCATTAAAACTTTTTGGACATGTGTAGGGGGGGGGGGCAGCCTGAATTTGTGCAATATATTATTAGCAATTTCTATGTGATTGGCTTTCAAGAAATGTCAAATTCAAACTTTGAGAAAATGAAAAAGAAATAGCTCTTAAACTGCATTTTCCTAATAAACTAGAACTACATTATTCTGCTAATCAATTGCCCCAGCAAACAATGCTTCTACAGAATAAACTTATTTTCAAGTATACGTAATAAGTTTGTCTGTTTTTTAAGCACTTACAACTATTTTAATTATAATTAATATGATATTCAATATGAGATTTATTGTTCTGATTTTGTTTATTGTGCGTGCATGTATGCAATCAAATTTAACATTATTTTTATTATTGAAAAATTTATATTGTGTCAGTTGCCTGATACCACTTTTGAGGGGGGGGGGGGATCGGGAAAAGTTCAGCCTTTTTTTCTGTAAGATTGTACCATGTCTGTATTAATTAAAACTTTAGCTCTACGAAAATAATCAGTTTTAGACACTTTTCATGGTTAATCTGTTTATTTAATGATTTTGGCCGAATGCCGAATATTTGGCCAGCTAATTACTGACAATCAGCTGTCAACTTCCTAATTTTTTTTGAACTATTTAAATAGTACCATTTACATTTAGTAATATTTTACTTTTTTAATTATGAGAAATTAACATAAAAAATTCCTTTTCAGAAATGGTGATTGATTTAAATGTAGAAAATTACTAGAAAATATTACAATACACAGTGGCATGATGCTGAGCTCACAGCAAAGAAAGTTATTAACTGTTAGATTCCTCAATAAATACTTAAACTTTCTTAGATGACAACATCATGTTGCACCCCAGCAATAAAAAATAATCTTTGAGAAAAATCAACTTAAAGATAACAATAAAGCATTGACTAGCTTACAATAAAACTAACAAAAATGCCTCTCACTCAGGTGCATAAACTGCATGATATAGCTTAGGTGGGACACTTTTCATCCCAGTGACATAAAATTTTGTAGCTGTCTGCTACAGGTTTTTAAAATTTCGTAATCTGTACTCAAAAAGCCTGAAAGCTGAAAGCGGCAATCTGGGAGGAGGGGGGGGGGGGTGTTAACAACAGTGGTGATCTCGTGCAACAATACACAATACAATTTTACTACAAAATAATATAGTATAAACAATTATAAAATAATAAGTTTAACTCATTCAATTAAATATTTCATAGCAATGTTTGACACAACACAATATAAATAATTATAAATAATAAAAGTATTAATTTTAGTTTTGATACAGAAATTTTTATAAGTGAATTTTGAAGTGGAGGAGAAGTTTTGGAGCAGTTTTAAATGAAATTAGCACTTTCCTACATTCCCGTAGAATCTCAGTAACAGGTAACAGGAGAAAAAGAATACATGCATAACCCTGCCTATCAAGGGAGATCTAGGCTCCTAGGCAGGGCCTGATTAAGGGGGAAGCTCGCTCATACCGGAATATTTTTACAATTATTTTTTACTTCATGTCATAGAAATTCCACGCTTTGACGAGGAAATATTTTTTATAAAAAATGAACGGTGTAAAACAATCCAATTTACTCACCGTTATTAGACACCAGAATTCTTTTAAAATAATTTTTAATGAAAAATTTCTGTTTATTATAGGAGGAAAGTATTTGTTAAAAAATAACGGTGTAAGTATAAATAATGTGTGAAGAGCGAGCTTCCCCCTTAATCAGGCCCTGCTCCTAGGTCGCCCTTGTTAAGCACTGTTTTGTGTGTTCCTACCAAGGCACCTATAGGGAGTTCAAGTGTTCCTACCACAGAGCGTCTAAGACGTCATACATCAGTAGCGCATTGTCGTGGGCAAAAATACCTAAATTGCAGACAATTTTTTATGACTGCAGACAAAAACTGTCTTAAAGTTGTAGGAGATTTTTTTTTAGTAGCACAGACAAAGAGTGTCTGAAAGTTAGGGTCAATTTTTTTTATTAGTGCAGACAAAAACTGTCTGCAAGCCGTTTTTCTGTATCCGCGACTATGTCGCCGTGTCGCGGCGTTTCTGCCACTGGGCTTTTCATATGACATAAACTCAAATTCACTATTTTTTTACTTGTATCATGTATCACCTTTTTTAACGGGGGTGGACATAATATTTGTTTGATCTCCTAAAATGTCCTAGATGGCAACATTATCTAAAATACGTGCACTCCTTGCTAACTCGATTTTAAAGATATAATCTTTATTTAAGTACTGTTGTTAACAAAAACAACTTTTGTTAGATATTAGTGCTACACCAAATAGCACTTTGACCGAGTAGTTGCTGAGTGCTTGGACGAGCACCTAATACCAAGTAGTTGCAAGAAAGAATAATTGAAGCATATATGAAAATTTGCACATCTTAAAATTTCAAAAAAAAAAGGCTTTTGAACATAAAATTTAGTTAAATGGTAAACAGCACGCTTTCATGCAGAACTTTTGTAGTGTATATACATAATTAGGTTCATTGCTACATTTTGATACTTACAGCATAGTGAATTACTAAAACCAAAACTGATAACTTTATTCTTAACATCTTTTTTAGATGCAAAATTATCATCCTCAGATAATTCTTTGAGAATATAAAAGCTATTATGCTCTAAGACTTAATTTAAGATACATGAAATTTACATATGAAAGGGGAACATTAAAATATTTTATAATATGGCCATAATTGACAAAATAGCAGATTTAATTATGCAAATACGTTTTAGATAACGTTTTAGTGTATTTACCTTTTTTATATATACCGTAAAATACCATAAAATCCTTTACTCAGTTAAATGCCCCTCCTCTTTTCACATTTTTTTTTGTTCTTAAAATACTAAATAAGCACACCTTTTGCTCGACGGTTGACTGTATCTGAACAGATGATAGTTTTTTACATTATTTATTTTATAGTATAAAATTCAAAATCAATCTTTAGATTCATCTAGCCAAATAATTTCATATTCAGCATTACGGTCGAATATCGAATATATATACTGAATATTCAGTACATTCCTAATAAATAGCTAATTATTTTATAAAAGCAAATTTAGTTCTGCATTTTGGGGTAAAATTCTGTTATGCTTGATTTCATAAATAATGCCTGTCTTGAACTGTTAGCGGCAAAATGCTTGTGCATTTTAATAACAGTTTACAAAATTATTGCATATTTTGGTAAACAGAACTGAACAAAAAAAAAAGTAAAAATTTTATTGATAGGCAACAAAATAATGATGAATTTTGGCAATTATTTATATTATTAAACATAAAATTTGATGATGGATACAGAAAATACAAATGATTCTGTATTTCAATAACAGGCCACAAAATTATCATGGATTTTGAGAAATAGCTTTGGTGGAAAAAAAAAAAAAAAAAAAAAAAAAAAGAATTTTATCAATTTGCAATAAAATACTCTATTCTTAGTAATTATTTGTATTGTGAAAAATAAAGTTTCTCAATAAGCAGCAATATGATTCCATATTTTATTAACAAGCTGTAAAATTATCGCTCAATTCAAATAGTTTTCAAAAAATCGCAGACTTTATAGATAAAAAATAAAAATAATTGTGTATTATGGCGAAATGTAAGCAACAAATATTTCAGGAATAGCTAGAAAAAGAAAAAAAAAGTGCAAATTTTATTGATAAGCAGCGAAATAACAGCATGTAAGCAATTGTGATTAAGCTATTAAACTGGTAATCCAAAAAGCATACTTTACTGCTGTCCATAATAAGTTTATCGGAATAATCTGCAGCGCTTGCTGCTAGAAAGCTCCCTCTTAATTATTAAAACAAAAGTATATATTATTATTTTCAAGGTTATCGAGCAATACATAAACATGGAACTAAAAAACAGGCATATTTTGAAAATTACAGGCGATTATGAGTAATAATTTGTTTAGGCTTGGCAGTGCAAACAGATCAAAGATAAGATATATAAACACATTTATTGACTAATCGAAAAAAAATATGTAACCATAATAAAACACGTACCCCTAGATGCAAACATAGTATTAAATTTTGCTTTTCTCAAATCATTTATTTAAACCTTCCGGTATCAATTAATTTAGGGTTTTCAACTAGAATATCTTCTTTCTTGATTAAATAATGCTCTTCGAAGTAATAAATAAAATAGAAAAACGTAATGAAACTGAAAGCTTGATAGGCGGAATAATACAGTGCAAACCTCGATGGTAAACAATTAGCGCCTGTCTACAGCGAGTCAGCGAGCGCCAAGAATTTTGGATGTACGCATGCGCTCCAAAGATCATGAACCATGGTATAAATTTGTGTGCATGAGTGATAAACTTTTTCGCTTTAAAAAGAAATTAATTCATTATAAATAACGATGAAATAGAATATCTATGATTACAAAATACTTCTTTTACTTTAAATATTATCTAAATAATTTTTTGACGAAATGGGAAATTTTAAAATTAAAAATATTTTCTTCATAACAAAAAGTTATTGACTGCATTCACGTTGGTCAGCCAACCAACAAAGCCTTGCAAGCAAGAAGTAAGACCCGATTTACCGCCATTTTCGCCGAAGAAAAGCATGCAATTGGCGGAGTAATATAGTTCTATTTTTAAAACAACTTTTATGAAAAACAAGAGTTTTCCTGAAAAAAACGAAGACGTTACTAGATTAAGAAAGATCCTATTAATAGCATATATTAATTATATGAAAATCCTTCGAGCCGTTTTAGAGATATTTTTCAGAATTTAGTCCATTACACCAATCGTTTTCCCTTTTTGGCTTTAAATTGAGATTCAGATCTCAAAACATACTGCATGTAGAAATGTAAAATTTTAAGGATAGATTAAGACCGTAGATAAAAGACTATTTTGAAAAGATCAGAACAAAATATGGCATATTTGCTGAGATATTAAGTGTCGGCTTTTACAAATCTCTCTGATGTCAAACTAGCCGTATATATGAGTTCGCAGCGTTCAGCTTGGGCTTCCGCTTGCGTCACTCGAAAAACTGCCGTTTTTCATGATAAAAGTTTGGAACTTTGTTCCCTACGTAAAATTTATATTTTAAATGGTTTCAAACACCATGTTAAAGAATAAAAGAATGTTTTACTCTATTTTGATAATAATATAGGTATCAGTTTCTTTTTTTATCAATTTAAGCCAATTAACTGTTTGAAATATTTTTTATTTTACTTGTTAATGTGTTTGATTTGTATTTTAATTAATTGTAACATGTATTTCTTTGAAAAGTCTGATATTTTTATTTTTTGAAAATCTATGATTTTAAAAGGCATCACTCTTTATATTAAGTACAATTAAATATTTCCTATTAGTTGCTTCATTAACTATATTAATTCGTACTCCTATTACTCATATTTTATTTTACTTTATTTATTTATTTATTTTTTACTTTTGAAATACATTTATGATTATGACAAAATATAAGAATGAAAATAATAATAATAATAATAATAAATAAATGGGATGAAAGCGCTTAGTTTTTATCTGACATTCATTTATTCATTTATTTGTTTGCTTCTTATGATCATCTCAACATACACAATAAATAAATAAATAAATAAATGTAAAGCCTTACGATAAACAAACAGAATGAGAAGAAAAATCAAGAAATATGTTGTTGTTTATATAAATAATGAAAATCCTGAAAAGTGTTGAAAGGATGTGGCACCTATAATCCTTTTCTTTTATAAATCGGATTAGATTTTGAAATCTTTTCAGACAGGATTTCTTTTTTTTATCATATTAAAAGAGACATCATCTCCTTAAACCAGATATTTTTTTATACTTGTTTTTTAATGCACGCATATATATATATATATATATATATATATATATATATATATATTTCTTAAGTAAAGTTTTATGAATTTTAAGGTTCATATTTTTGTTTAATACTTAATAATAATTTTAACTGTAGATACATAGTTGTTCTAAAGAATATGTTTAACTTATGAGAGAGTTTATTTACAAATAAATAAATAATAAAAATAAGGAAATAATATATTTTTAAGTTATGAAAAAACTGAATTTAAAATTTTTAGTAAACTAATATCATATGTCCTCATTTTTTTTTTTTTTTTTAATTGAGTTGAATGGT
This sequence comes from Salticus scenicus, assembly GCA_963930645.1. NCBI lineage: Eukaryota > Metazoa > Arthropoda > Arachnida > Araneae > Salticidae > Salticus > Salticus scenicus. The sequence continues at coordinate 122,002 of CAWVNO010002462.1, read as the reverse complement.
AGTATCATAACTCTTTAAATGTGTAATAATTTAAGAACAACAATAAAAATAAAATTCTTTATTTATTTAATACCTAAACGTACCTGCCAACATCCTAACTAATAATCCTTAAAATTATTTGCAACGCCCCTTTTCCATACTATTTAATATTTAGAATAATTACCATCGAATGTAATTGCATTTAAATAAGAAAATCACTCTAATAAAAGGCTGGTGTAAGAAAAAAAAAAAAAAAGGCGAGATTAAAAATTGTATGGAATATTAATTAGAACATTTGTAATGTTGGCATTAATTCCTAAGTTACACAACAAAGCATAGCTGCCAAGTTTTTTAATTTATTCCGGAATGTTGTTATAGCTCCGCCCTCTTATCACACCGTAATTATTTTAGCGAAATTGTTTTGATATTTAATCATAATTATACATTGAACAAAATTTTTTGATAAATATTACTGTGTGGAAAAAAGGGCGGGGCTAACAACATTCAGGAAAAGTTAACCCCTAACGCTTGGCATATTTTCCTATTTTGAACAGTAAGACACGTCTTTTGGCGTTCCTTTAAAATGTCACACGTATATTTTCCAACTTACTACCTTTTGGCTACCGAAAAATTGTAATAATATGTTTTATTTTACTTCATCATTAAATAAAATAAATTTTTCTGTTAAAATTTTCTGGTAGCCGAAAGGTAGCTTATAGTTACACGTTTTGGAAAAATAACATTAAATTTGCAGAGGAACAGCTGAAGGCGTGGCTCGATTTTTTAATGTTCCCTCAGAAGGGACATACGAGGGATAAGAGTTAAGAAACTTGGCAGCTATGAAATAAAGGATAAATGAATCCTTAGTAAAACATCAAGGGTGTAAAAGTTTCCGTTTCAAGATGAACTCTTACACCACATTTTTTCAAAAATAATCCCCCACATACAATCTTAAATATAATTACTGACAAATATGATAGAAATGTTTAATAAAAATAGTGATATAAGAGTCTAGGTGATGAGAAGCAAAATCGTACACTTTTGGAAAACAAACTGTAGGAGGACATATCTATTTTAAATAGATGTTCACTTCAGAACAATTTTAAAACAATTTCTGAATTTTTCATAAATACAATTTCATAGGTGCCAAGGCACCGTTTTTCTTTCTTTTTCTTAACGAAACGGAAACTTCACACAGTAACGATTTTTATAATTTTTTTCAATTTATTTAATTTATTTGTCGAAAATATACATGAAAAATTTTTCTTTTAAAATTTTGGTGATAAATCTGATTTCAAAACTAAAAATGATGGCAGCTTTGCAATTTATGCAAGATTTGTAATTGATTACTTAAATTTAGATTGAAGGTGAGTAAGAACCATTAGTCCCATTATTTGTTATAACATTTCATGAATTAAAAATTTGATACACAATGAAACACAGAACAATATTCAAGTAAAATCTTAAAATTATGTGACATTAACAAAAATAGATGTGTTATATATATTTTATAAATTTTATAATATTTCCACTTGATTTACTTCATTATATCTACTCGATGTAATTTTGAATTTTTTCTTACAATACTTAAGAACTTTGTGAAAAGGCCTTTCAAGTATATTGTAGTGATACTTCAATAAATGTTATTAGGTAAAATTTCCAAAATTTAATTATTGTTTTCGTATATTTGTTTAGTATAAAAAGAATTTAATTTGATATTTGTAATGAAAAATTGAATAAAGCCTTCATCCAACTTTTAATTACTTAAATATTGATTATACACATTAACAGCAAATTACAAAGAAGCTTAAAAAAGGGAGGGTAGAGTATTTTATAACACCAATGAAAATGCTTTCAGGATTCAGTTTAAAGAATAGAAAATTTATCTTTTTATACAGTTTCTATAAAACTTACTGCATAATGCCTTAAATGGTTTGCTTTATGTGACTTCTTTTCAAAAAAATATTCAATGAATAAAATATGCCTCGCTATCCAGTTATGTCGCATTAAAATATTTTAGCTTGGTAGCATAAAAAAATCTTTGAGGTATTTTAAAACAAATTTTTTTATGATTTACTCACAAATTGAAATATAAACAGGGTTATTTATTTACGTTATCGACCTTTTTATCAGTGATTTGTGTATGATCCATAAAAATGAATTTGACAACTGTCCTTCTTCTCTGTTAAACCTTATATTGAGACAAAGAAAAAAAAAAGTTATTTAAGTCTATTTCTATCTTTCTTTCTTTCTTTTTTTTTTTTTTTTTTTTGTATTTTCGTAGTGGACACCTTTTATGATATAACCATAGCCTCCTAAACTAGATGCCTGTCGCGTTGCTTGTAAACTTGGCAGAAGTTCAAGCGGCAGACAGCCCCATCTTGTACAGATTGCGTGACTTTTTTATTCAACAGCAACGAAAAATTTTTAAAAGTGAGATTTGATATAACTAAAAGGCGAATAGAATCGAAGGAACGTCGATTGTATATGTCGTATATCACTTCTTAAAGTTATTGGTGAAAAGTCGTGCATTCTGTACCAGATGGAGTTGTCTACTGCTTCAACTGTTGCCACGTTTACGAGCAACGCGGCAGGCATCTAGTTTAGGAAGCTAAGATAAAACGCTGCAATATTGAACATGATTTTATTGAAACACTTTCCACTGATATGAACATTTTTATATTGTGAGATTAATGAAATTAAAATTTTGTAATTTTGATAATTGAATCCCTTAAAATATTTAATTGATTTTATTTTTACTTCCGTGTCTTTGCTTTCTTTTTGTGCAACTTTGTCGCCTTTACAGTTATGATATATGTCTGGGTCAATATTAAAATAACTTAACAAAAGTTAAGGTTTTACAATTACACACACACTATACATATATTTTTTTATCCGCCCCAAATCATATTTGTGAGTCACGCAGAGAGCAACGATTAGCCGTTGTTAGAATTTTATATTTTATATTTATTTTTATATATTTATATCATCTCCATATGCTTTTTTATTAACATCTAATGTTATTATCACTATGCAGAAAAACTTTGGCAATAGTTATACAATTTTTCGTTGAATGAATTGAGGAACCGTAAGTTACTGTATTACTACTTAGTCATAATCAAGTTATTATTAACGTTAAATATCTCTAAGAGTATTTCCACAATACTTTATGTAACAAACGTATATATATATATATATATATATATATATATATATATATATATATATACATATTCAATATCGTTTATGTTACTCACTAGGAAATTACATTAACCTTCTAACTAAAAAGAAATTTGCTGACATAAAAAAAAAAAATAGTTTTGAGAATATATATATATATATACTTGTATATATAGGGGAGATCCGCGTAATATGGATCCCTTATACAAGAATGCTCATAAAACTAAAATTATTAAAATAAAAAGATTTAATTTGTTGGCTGCTCATTACAATGGCATAGTTGCATGGTTCAAGCTTGGTAAAGCACTCTGTGGCCTATTAATAATTGCAGGAAATTATCATTTTATTTATAAATCGGTTGCCCATATTACACATACGTTCGTTTAATATGGACCAAGTGGTCCATAGTGGTCCTTCCCAAACACTTGACTCACTTGGAATTGTGAAACGAACTGTTGTTCAACATACACTTATCCATCTCTTAGAAATAGTAGAAGTAGACAAAAAAAAAAAAAAAAAAAAAAAAAAAAAATGATAGTTAATGGACGAATAAAAGGGAGCTCCCAAAGCTATATCCAATGTGTAGTATGCGAATGAAGCGATAGCTTGATTCCCCCTGCTTCTCTGGCCTATTCTATAGCCTCAAGATTTTGAATGAGCGACACATGTACGCCGTGTATTAACAAAACCTCTCTGTTTTTATCATCGACCACTGGTCCATATTACACAACAGAGCATGGTTCATATTGCACGCATAAACAGAGCAACGTTGTTTCCAATCATATATCGCTATGTAAATTGGCTCCCATAAAACACATGTCCAAATTGATTAGAAAATATGTATATTTGCTACTATTAACGCGAAAATTATATTACAATTACTTAACAGCAGAATGCAATACTTTCATTTTAACATACTTGTTACATCAGTGGTCATAAAAACCGAAAACTTAATTTCATAATCGTCCAAATACAGGTACGCATGTACAAGTCATTTCCTGCTTTGTTTAACAATAATATTCATTAAAGGCAATGAGATCTGGTGTTGAACATATAAATTTCCTCATGGTTCGTATTGCACGATAGTCCATATTACACGGTTCTCACTTATATCATGCCATAAAAATTAAACTTCACCTAATTAGATCACTCTGTAACTGTAACAAAATGCAGATTAAGTCGAAAATTTTAGAAATACATTTCAAAGATTGCGCAGAAAGGTTTTCAAATAATAAAAATTAATTAATAAATTAATAAAAGTTTATAAACTTTCGGATTACATTCATGACGCTTAAAAAGAATTTAAATTTTGTTTATCTCAAGTACTATTAAAGATATATTTCCCAAACCCCATATATGTATCTATTTAGACTATGAAATATTGTTAAAATTTAAAGAGAAATTTGCTGACGTTTAAAAAAGTTAATTTTGATATTCCACTGAACGTGTACCGCTTTTAAGAAATTATCCTCAATATTTAAATGATGAATTGCGTCTTGTAGCAGAACTCATTGCCCGGAAATGTATGTAAAACAAATCTGTTTCTAAAACTGTTTTTACAATTTTTAACTACATCGTAAATATTTAAATTCACTATAAAACTTATTTATTTATCTATTTATTTATTTTTACTTAAACAGTTATAAAATATCTATAGTAATGTGTGGTTAAAAAAAAAAAAAAAATATATATATATATATATATAGTGTTATTTTATAGCTGTTAAAATCATAATTACATAGTTGCCAAATCTTCCATTTTTAAAAAAAGACTTAATACCAGAAAGTTTTTATAATTGTTTTCAGCTTACTTAATCGTCGAAAATACAGGTGATATATTCCTTTCGAAATATACTGGTGAAAATCTTATTAAAAAGTTAAAGATTCGCAGCTGTGTAATTAACCCGTTAACGCCCGAATTAATTTTGCAAACAAATATTTGCAGAATATTTACTTCTAAATTAATATAGACAACTGACAGTAAAATATATTAACTTAAACAATTCTTCTGATAGTTTTAAATTTACAGCCTATCCTCATTTATTAAGGTTAAGTGTTCTAGCGACAAAACTTCGACCTAGAAAATTTTTGAGATAACAGATTAATTTCCAGTTATATGTTGACAAAGATCTCGAAAGTAATGTATTATAATATATATTATTATACAACTTGAATTAGGTTAGTATACATGCGCAAAAAGCAAAGATATGTGCGACAAATGAAATAACTATTCAAATTATGAAATATTAATTAATAGTAGGCACATAAACTTTCAGGAATCATTTATAATGACAGTTTAAAAAAGTCTCTAAAAAGCAGAAATCATTCCAAGAAACCACAAAAAATATACGTGCCATTTTATTAGCTGTCCTCAAATGAGGACAATGGGCGCTAACGGGTTATTATTCTGTAATTATGTTAGTACCCGCTCTCTTTTTTTCCCCCCACCAATCTTTCATAGGGTATTTCCCTTTTTTATTAATCACAATTACATTTAGAGAGAATTTCTCTTAAAATTAAGTGGTGTGGGTAAAGACGCGTATACAAGCAATATAACGGAATAATAATTAGGTTGTCGGCATCTATGTAATTCCTACACCAAATTACATCACAACAGAAATACAGCTTGTAATTAGGACTTGGGCGAACAAGACTGAAATTAGTGTATGTGCATTTATTTTGAGAGACACATTTTAAGTTATGCATCTTTGTAAAAATTTCCAAAACAAAACTATTTATCTTTCAAGTTTATTTCATTACCTGGAAATTCTATATCGTAGTCAGTTTTCTGTGAACAGCGAGAAAAAAAAATGTGACATTGAAAATACGAAAAAGTGAAATTTTTTTTACATTGAATACATTTTAAGATTTCTGTACGGGAATTTTAAACACTAATGCCTTTCTTCCCAGTTGCAAGACGTAAATTCAATGTTCTAGGCTGCGGAATAATTTAATTTATTGAAATTTAACTTCTTTAATTACATTAGCAGAGTTGCCAACTTTTATAATTTATTCCAGAGCAATTTTAGCCTCGCCTTCTTTTCGCACCAAAAGTTTTATAGAATATTTTTCTTTAATATTTGACAACGGTTTTTTAAGGTGAAAATCATTCTTTAATATTTCCGATATGAGAAAAGGGCGAGGCTAACAATGCTCCGGAATAAATTATAAAGTTGGCAACTCTACATTAGATCTCTTCCAGTGTCTGTCTCTCTATATGCTTAATTAAAAATGGAAGCTTTTCTTTTCATTCATTTTTCTGAGTTTACTTGGCTTATGCTTAATTACTTTTCCGGATCAGGTGTAACATTTCTTTATTTAACAGTGCATAATCAGTGAAACCAGATGTTACAAAGAGACGTTACTAAATAAATAGAATAGGAGGTTACTGTGAAATATTTATCAAAGAATATTAAATTGTTTTATGTATCTTTTAAATGCACACTTCAAAGATAGCAAAAAAATATTACCGACTTTCGAATTAGAGCACATCATTATTAAATATATTTAAAGCTTTATTATTATTGTTATTATTATTATTATTATTGTCTTTTTGTGGCTTTTAGCACTTGTTATATTAAAAATGAAGTTTGATAAACTTGTCAAAAATCATATATCTTTAATAGTAGTACGTATTTAAGTTCCATGCGCTTTATTATGAGACAATTAATTTCTTTCATATTTTTCATATTTTTAAATAACGCTTTCACTTGTTTTTTTTTTAATTTTAGTTTTGAATACTCAATAGTTATGTTTGCATTTTTTGTGCATGGATAAATTACTAATCAGTACTTTGTTAAATTAAAAAGTAGTAGAGTGAAAGATTTCAAAAATAACTTAAACACATCAAAATGAAAGTAATAAAGTGAAAATAATTCGGTAGCATTAAAATATAATTTAAAATGGGGAAAACAAACTTTGCTATTTATTGAATATCGCATCAAGAATTTGTTAAGTAGCTATGCAGTTTTAAGTCAAGCATAAGCCAAGTCGTTTTTCTTTTCTTTTCTTTTCTTTTCTTTTTTTTTTTTTTTTTTTTTTTTTTAGTATTATTCAAATTAATGTTATTAGAACGTTTTGAAAACGTAGAACAAAGCTGATTGCATAGAAGCGTTGACATTCTTATTAAATTTAGCTCGCAATGTTATTTGCATATACAGTAACCGCCGCTCAATAAAATCACTGGTTAATAAAATCAGCCGCTGAATCTGATCAAATCGCCAGGACCGAAATCAAATCAATACACACTACTTTTAGAGCCGCCGCTTAATAAAATCAGCATCGCCGGTTAATAAACTCAAAAATATCCTCAGCAGCCAAAAATATCATTTATGCACACTAAAAAATTTTTTTTATTTACATTGCGGATTTTTTTTTTTAAATAGAAAAAGAAATTAAAGTACAACAAACCCTCCGTTATCGCTCGTTGTTCAAAATTTTATACTTGTAGCACAATTGCAAGTTCAACACTTATTTTTGCAACTTATCTCCGTAACAATTTCAAGGAACGTATTTTTCAAAGCGCAGTAATAAAATACAAATTTTATTTGAATTTTTTTTTTTTTTGTCTAATTATTAGAAGGCAAATTTTAGTTCTTATTTTGAAATTACTATAATTCTTGAGGTTTAAACGGAAAGATTTTAAATTTATAAGAACAGCGTGAACTTTTGGTAAAGTAATGATGATTTTCCTCTAACGAAAGTGCACGGGAAATTACAATGCGTTTAATTTACTTATATCGAAGAAACAATTAGTTAATTACCTACCAAAAATTAATTAATATTGTTTACAAATTATATTATTCGTTACCTTTTGAAGTTTCTTTCGAAATTCAGGGATGTAATACTTTTCCTTAAGGGCAAGAACGCTCGCCGGATATAAAAATCAGCCGCTTAATAAAATCATTTTAGCTAAAAACGAATGTGATTTTAATAAGCGGCGGGAACTGTATAAGTTAAAAATACGAATATAACGGTCATATGAGTGAATGTGAGAAATGAATTCAGTATCAGAGCGTTTGTTCCAAAGTAACCAGCTTTTCAAACGAAAATACAGTTCCGTCGCTTATTGAAATCACATTAGTCCTGAGACAAAGTGATTAAGCAGCTGATTTTTATATCCAGCGAATATTCCTGCACTTAAGAAAAAGTTATCACTTCTTTCAATTTGGAAAGGAATTTTAAAAGGTAACGAATAATGGAATAAGCAAACAATATTAATTAATTGTTGAGAGATAATTAGATAATTGTGCCTTCGAAATAAGTAAATTAAACGTATTCTAAGAACCTATGCGCTTTCCTGTGAGGAAAATCATCGTATTACTTTAAGAAAAGTTCACGTTTTTCTTATATATTTAAAATCTTTCCGTTTAAACATCATGATGAATATTTATTTCAAAATAACAATTAAAAATTGTCTTTCCGTAAAATAAAAATCGTTTTCAAATCAAATCAAATTTGCAACTTATTACTACGCTGTGAAGAATACGTTCCTTCTAGTTGTTACGTAAATAAGTTATGGGGCGTGTTTAATTTGTAACTGTAACTACGCTGCAAGTGCAAAATTTTTGACAATGAGTGATAAAGAAAAGATTGTTGTGCTTTAATTCCTTTCTTTCTTTCTGAAAATAATAATAATAATAACAATAATGATAATAACAATAATATAAACGATGTATGCTCACTTCGCCAGCTTTAAGACTATGGATGAAATTCTGTCCATGACAGAATTTAATTTATTACGACAGGACTACTAATTAGCACGGGGGACTATTAGTCGAAATCTATCGATAAAACATTGTCGCCCGTTTTACGGTGATTAGACATTTATCGAAAAAATAGAAAAAAAATTAAAAGCGATGTTTTAATTTGGGAAAAAAAAAAAAAAAAAAAAAAAAAAGATAATAGTTATATGTACTAAAGAAAATTCTGCTTTTGCCAGAATTTCATCAAAACTTAAAAAAAAAAAAAGAGAGAAAATTAATAATAATAATCAGTATCGAAACGGACTGTATCCAAAAAGTTGAAGAAGACGTTCTTTAGACAAAAATACATAATTTATTCAATTATATTTTCGGTTGTGATAAATCTCCAACCATCGTAAAAGTGACGACAATGTTTTATTCGTAAACTGACACTAATAGTTCTCCATACTTAAAAAAAAAAAAAAAAAAAAAAAAAAAGAGAGAGAGAGAGAGAGAGAAAATAAGCTTGGCGAGAAAATTTTACTGTAGTCACTCGTGTCAGGTTAAATTTTTTGAGCGATCTTTGCCACACATAAAGGTTGCCCGTTCACTGTTACAATAGGTTTATGGCTTAAACAATGTTTAAATCACAAGCTCGGTGGGAATATGCAAAAATTTCAAATTTTAAGGTTTTCAATGCGTGAAATCCTTTCACCAGTTTTATAAAAGAGGACAATTTGAAACGCGATAGTTAGTTTAGAGATATTTTAATATAATAAATATTTTGTCTGTAGAAACTGGTGTCAGTAGATTAAAAATTCAAGCTATTTTTTTTTTCGTAGTTGCACTGGAAACACTTTCTCACTGTAAATTGTAAAATTCTAAATTTTCCTTGTTACATTTAAGGAAACAGAATTCAGAAAGAAATAAACATGTAATTTTCTTTGTATTTTAAATCCCATTCAAAAAAAAAAAAAAAAAAAAAAAAATCTGAAAACACCTAGTCTAAATAACACTGCTGGGCATGAAAATTGCCTCCGACACCATTTCACCGTATTCTTATTTAAAATGTCCTCGTGAATCCGAATATGACGCCAATTTTGCCCTTTCACCCACCGTTTTTTAGGAGTGGCCCCCTATTTTTATCATTTTTCAATGATTTCATGGCTATAAATTTGATTTTTAGGAGGGGGGGATTTTTTTTTTTTTTTTTTTTTTTTTTTTTTTTACAGATAAATATCTTCTGAGGGGCTACAAAGTTGAGAAATTCTAAAACATGGACATTTGAGAGAAGGGAAATATATATATATATATATATATATATATATATATATATATATTTTTGGGGGGGGGGGGATTTGCCATTGAAATTATGCATTACCTATCTTAAATTTTTTTAATATGTTATTAATGTTACTTTTTTAACTTTATATTTTTTCTTTTTAGGTGTTAAATTAATTATTTTTTATTCTTCAAATTAAATTCATGGTCATAAAATTATCGAACAAGGAATGAAATTGAGGGAGGGGGCAGTGTATCTAGAAACGGTGGTTTACTGGGCAAAATGGGAGTCATATTCGGATTCAGTAGGTCATTTTACATAAGAATCAGCAAGAATAGTATCAGATCTCGATTTTTTTTTTCAGAGCAGTTTAATCAGGATATATCTAGCCGAGACCCGTTGGCTCTGATGTCAGGATACACAACTACGAACCCGAAGGTTGTGAGTTCGATCCTCACCGATGGGAAGTGAAAAAAATATATATATAAAAAGTTTTTACGCTTTTCCCAAAATATTTATGATAGACCCTGTTGGAAAAATTTCTTAATACCAATATCAAAATACTACTAGAAACAGTAAAATTTATACCGGAACCAGTGAAAAGAAATTAAATGGTAAAATTCTGTGCTGGCAGGTATTTTCGAAGTGGAATGCTGTAAACTGATAACAAAGGGAAATGACAGATTGAAAGAAATAATCCTGTCGCGCTAAAAAATTTCACAGTGTATTTTCTTATGTTGTTGTTCTTAGAATGCATAAATGGTATTTTTGAGTTTATTAACAGGCGATGCTGATTTTATTATGCGGCAGCTTTAATAGTAGTTTGTATTGATTTCATTCAGGTCCTGGCAGTTTGATCAAATTAAGCAGCTGATTTTATTAACCAGTGAATTTATTAAGCGGCTGTTACTGTATATACTATGTTATCTTGTGCTCGCTTCTTATAGAATGGTAACTTTATTTTGAATGTCAATAGCGTTGAAAAGTGAATTTTTATTAAAAATATGTGATTGAGTGGAATGTATTTCTTGTCTTTAAATCTTACAATTTAAGTTTTTATCATTAGTGATTTTTTTACTTTGCAAACAACACATTTCTTATGAGTTGTACTATTTAGTCATGTGTTACCTTTCCATTAAGCCTATTAATATTATTTATCAGTCATATACGAAATCTATTACAGTAATTTTAAAAGAAACTAAAACTTTATATTTATAAATCACTAATGATACAAAAATACGTCATGTAAGATTTCAAGACGAGAAATACATACCATTTAATCACATGTTTTCAATAAAAATGAAGATTTCAACACTATTGACGTTAGCTAACAGATGATGGGTTGTATATTTGCCTTTAAGCGTCTCGGTTGATCAATAATACATAATTCCACAATAGCTACAAATAACTTTCTTATGTACTTCACACATAAAAAACACCAAACACTCATGCCTGAAACGGGATTAGCAGACGGTGACGTAGCATATTTACGTTTGAAGAGCATGAGGTCTGTTATTCATACTTGCATACTTGCCAACCATCTCATTATGAACCGTACAATTTTTAGTACCCACCTTTTTATTCGCACCAGTCATTTTTTAGAGTAATTTTATTCTTATTTAATCGTAACAATATTTGGAGAGAATTACTCTAAAAATAAAGTGGTATAAAAAAAGGGGCGTAAACAATTGTACGGTTATTAATGAGATGGTTAGTAAGTACCCAACATCCTAATTAATATTCCGTAGTATCATTAACCACGCCTTTTATTTCACACCAATATTTTTTTAGAGTATTATTCTTCTTATTTCATCGTAATAGAATTTGGAGAATATTACCCTTCAAATTTACTGGTGTGAAAAAAAAAAAAAAAAAAAAAAAAAGACGGAGCTAACGATTCTACGAAATATTACTTAGCATATGGACAAGTATGAATGTACGAGGTGTGTTAAAACAGAAACCGACCTTTTGCTGTATCAGCTTTATTGCTTATTGTACAACATTTTAAGCCCTGCCCTGTTTAAAATAGTGCCCTCTACTGGCAATACACTGCTCCCATCATTTCTTTCATTTTTGGAACGCCTCCTGGAACGCATTCTGTGGGACGGCGCGCATGTTTCGTCGAATTGTCTTGTATCTCCTCTGTGGTTTTAAAACGGCGTCCTTTCAACGAGTTTTTCAGTTTAGGAAACAGGAAAAAGTCTGCTGGGGTTAGCTCCGGAGAATACGGTGGATGGCGCACAACGGGAGTGCAGTGTTTTGCTAGATAGCTGCACACAAGGAGTGACGCGTGAGCTGGCGCATTGTCTCTGATGCAACATCCAACTCTGGTTTTCCCACAATTCAGGCCTCTTCCTGCGCACAGCATCCCTTATGAGCTAGTGATTCAATCACAGCACGAACTGTTTCCACATGGCTATCATCTGTTAATGTGGAAGGACGTCCAGACCTGGAATCGTCACAGACCAACATTCTGCACTATTGGAAATGTTTAACCCTTTGCGGCGAGATGTAATTGGGATCAATTAACCCATTAGTAGTCGCTATAGACAGCGCTACCTATTACAGATTGGGCACTTTTTATTTAACTCTCACCAATAATTTTAAGAAGTGATGTGATCGATGTTCCTTCGATTTTATTCGCGTCTTATGTATATCAAATGCTACTTGTAAAAGTTTTTGGCGGCTATTGAATAAAATAATCTGGCAACACTGAAGGATGGGCGGCAAATCGACCAACTAGCGACTACTAATGGGTTAACTTACACTGCCGTCGGAATTCACGAACAAAATTAAAAGAAAAAAGTTGGCGACGTTTTCTCCTATGTTATAAAAGTAAAATTTTGTGAAAAATTTCCGGGATGAGTTTTTGCAGTTGAAAATTAAAATTTGGTGATGCTATGATGACATCACCGCCCCTGAAAGGGTTAAACCACTCATAGCACTGTATGCGATTCCTACAGCCCTCCCCGTATGCTTGGCTAAGCATATGAAATGTCTCTGTAAAATTTTTGCCAAGTTTGTAGCAGAATTTCACACACACACATTGTTTGTTCTTCAAGCTCCATTGTTACTTTGCCACTACTCCGACGAGCAGGCTGTACAGGTGCTTACTTCAGCGGTTATGGTTCGCTTGCTAATTATCCGAGCGACACGAGGCAAAAAGCATTTTGTTGTATAAACCTGCCACTAGGTGCGCTCAGTAGCAACAGAGCGCTCTGTCTGCTGATTGGCACGATATTTCAAAAGTTCGGTTTCTTTTCGAAAACACCTCGTATTTCTCGCACGCCCTAGGATCACTGCAGTCGTATTTTTTACCTTTATGCGATTAATTTTGCGAGCTAAACTCAATGGGATTACCAACGCTTGTATGTAATCAACTTTTGCGTATAAGATACAATTAATTTGAATCAAAAATTTTAGTGCGTAATAAATAATTTTAAGTTTTTTTTTTTTTTTTTAGATACTAATTTCAAATTTCTTTCTTTCAGTCTGTCCTCAATCTATCGTAAAAATGTTTAGAGTGTCTTGAAATTGAGATTTCTTCTTTTGCAGTTAAAATAAATTATTTCTTTATTTTTACTTTTAATCAATATTCATTTGTATTAAAAAGTAATTAATTATGTTTTTTTTTTTTTTTCCATAAAAAGTAAAGTCATTAACATAGATTTTTTCTACATTTGTTGCTCCATAATTAAAATCAAAATACATATTTAGGTGTCACCACGAATGGAATTTACATTAGGAAATAAACGATATAATGAAAACACTTATCTGAAGTATTTAAAAGTCAATGTTAACTGCACGATTTTTTCATTCTCTTTTAAAAATGTGGGTTCAAAATTTTCGGTTTTCTTCTCTATACTACAGTCAAAGAAAATGTTAATGCAAGAAAACATTCTTTAAAGAGCATATAAGCTAAAAATTATATATATATATATATATATATATATATATAAATAACAGATATCGTAATAAGATTAAATCATAAAATTCAGCTATTAATAGAACTAAGACAATAACAGCACACTAAAATATAGAACTGAATTTAACATAGAGGAAAGAATTACACAAAAAGTTGCAATGTAGATTAAGAACCAATGAGTTAGGATAGTAACTTAAAATACTTACGCCGACCTGAACGATAATAAAAATGACCATTAAGCTTATGAGAGTGAAAACGATTAATAAATAATAAATCACAGAAATATTTGGATGTAAATGCTTATATATATATTCTTGATGTAGTTACATTAAAATACCAGAAGTCTCTGTTCAGTTTAATTATGTAAATTGTTATCGTAATTATATATGAAGCTATTTGTTTGCTATTGAATATCATATATCATTCCCGCACATAAAAAGTATGCATGATACAAAAAAAAAAAATAATAATAATAATAAGAAAACGAAAATCGTATGATTACTTCGATACATTAGATTCAATATATAGTGTATCCACATTTCTCAAAACTAGTTTTGAGGTCGAATCGAATGGATTAAAGGTTTGCCAAATTGACCAAAATACGGAGATTTTGTGTCATACGACATTTCCTTATCGCTGTTTTCTTCTCTTTACCATCCCCATTTTAACACTACACTCATTGATTCAGCACTTGCGCAGAAGCTTCCATGGTCGCGGGAAAAGTGGTTAAAGAATAATTAACCCTTGCTTTCCTCGTGATGCCAATTGCAATCAAAATGACCAAAATTCCCACTGATTTAAAATGATTAACTGCATAACGTATATGTTTCCCTACCAGAGGTCCCAACTTTTACAATGTATTCATGAGCATTTTTAGACCCGCCTTCTTTTCGCAACAGAAATTTTGTAGATTATTTTTCTTTGACAACGATTAAATAAGAGGAAAATCATTTTTCAAAATTTCCGGTATGAAAAAGGGGCGTGGCTAAAAATGCTCGTGAATAAATTATAAAAGTTGGGAACTCTATTCCTACGGAAAATGTATATCTAACATGGTTTATTTAACCTCGTTGAAGAATAAACGAATGTTTTACTCTATTTTGATTATAATATCGGTATCAGTTTCCTTTTTTGGGCAATTTAAGCCAATTAACTGTTGAATTTTTTTTTTTTTTTTTTTTTTTTTTTTTTGTTAATGTGTATGATTTGTATTTTAATTAATTGTAACATGTTTTTCTTTGAAAAGTTTGATGTTTTTATCTTTTGAAAATCTATGATTTTAAAAGGCGTTTTTATATTAAGTACAAATAAATATTTCTTATTAGTTGCTTCGTTAACTGTATTAATTCGTACTCCTATTACTCCTATTTTATTTTATTTTTTAATTTTTACTTTTGAAATACATTTATGACTAAATAATAAGATTTATTGTTTTATGGGGGAAAAAAAAAGTAAATGGGAATGAAAGTGCTTAGTTTTTATCTGACATTCATTCATTTATTTGTTTGCTTCTTATTATCATCTCAACATACACAATAAGTAAATAAATAAATAAATAAAAGTAAAGCCTTACGACAAACAAACAGAATGAGAAGAAAAATCAAGAAATATGTTGTTGTTTATATAAATAATAAAAATCCTGAAAAGAGTAGAAAGGATGTGGCACCTATAATCCTTTTCTTTTATAAATCGGATTAGATTTTGAAATCTTTTCAAACAGGATTTCTTTTTTTTATCTTATTAAAAGAGACATCATCTCCTTAAACCTGATATTTTTGTTTTATACTTGTTTTTTAACGCACGCATATATATATATATATATATATATTTCTTAAATAAAGTTTTATGAATTTTAAGGTTCATATTTTTGTTTAATACTTAATAATAATTTTAACTGTAGATGCATAGTTATTTTACAGAATATATCTAACTTCACAGAGAGTTTATTTACAAATAATTAAATAAAAAAAAAATAAAAAGAAGGAAAGAATATATTTTCAAGTTATGAAAAAACTGAATTTAAAATTTTTAGTAAACAGTTATCATATGTCCTCTTTTATTTATTTTTTATTATTATTGAGTTGAATGGTTGTATTATAACTCTTTTAATGTGTAATAATTTAAGAACGACAATAAAAATAAAATTCTTTATTTATTTAATACCTAAACGTACCTGCCAACATCCTAACTAATATTCTTAAAATTGTTTGCAACGCCCCTTTTCCATACCATTTAATATTCAGAATAATTATTATCGAATGTAATTGCATTTTAATAAGAAAATCACTCTAATAAAAGGCTGACGTAAAAAAAAAAAAAAAAAAAAAAAAATACGAGATTAAAATATTGTACGGAATAATAATTAGAATGCTTAGAATGTTTTCAGTAATTCCTAAGTTACTCAATAATGCATAGCTGCCACGTTTTTTAATTTATACCGGAATGTTGTTAGCTATGCCCTTTTTTCACACCGTTATCCTTTTTGCGAAATTTTCTTGATATTTAATCATAATTAATTTTTTGACGAATATTATGGTGTGGAAAAAAGGGCGACGCTAACAACATTCCGGAATAAATTAAAAAACATGGCAGCTATGCAGTAAAGGATAAATGAATCCTTAGTAAAACATCAAGGGTGGAAAAGTTTCCGTTTCAAGATGAACTCTTACACCACAATTTTTTTTAAATAATCCCACACATACAATCTTAAATATAATTACTGACAAACATGATAGAAATGTTTAATAAAAATAGTGATATAAGAGTTCAGGCGATGAGAAGCAAAATCGTACACCTTTGGAAGACAAACGGAAAGAGGTTGTATCTATTTTAAATTGATGTTCACTTCAGAACAATTTTAAAGCAATTTCGGGATTTTTCAAAAATACAATTTCATTGGTGCCAAGCTTCCGTTTTTTTTTTTTTTTACGGAGCGGAGACTGCACACAGTAAAGATTTTTATAATTTTTTTCAATTTATTTAATTTTATATATTTTTCGAAAATATACATGACAAATTTTTTCTTTTAAAGTTCTGGTGAGAAATCTGATTTCAAAATTAGAAATGTTGGCAGCTATGCAATTTATGCAAGATTTGTAACTGAATATTTAAATTTAGATTGAAGGTTAGTAAGAACCGTTAGTCCCATTATTTGTTTTAATATTTTATGAACTAAAAAATTGATACACAATGAAACACGGAACAATATTCAAGTAATGATTTAAAATTATGTGAAAGTAACAAAAATGGATATGTTATTTATATTTTATAAATTTTATATTATTTCCACTTGATTTTCTTCATTATATCTATGTGATGTAATTTTGAATTTTTTCTTACAATACTTAAGAATTTTGTGAAAAGGCCTTTCAAGTACTATATTGTGTTGATACGTCAATAAATGTTACTATGTAAAATTTCTAAAATTTATTTAATGTTTTCCATATATTTGTTATAATCGATCTTCCATAAAAGAATTTAACTTAAAATTTATAATGAAAAATTGAATAAATCCTTCATCCAACCTTTAATTACTTAAATATTGATTATACACATTAACAGCAAATTACAAAGAAGCTTAAAAAAGGGAGGGTAGAGTATTTTATAACACCAATGAAAATGCTTTCAGGATTCAGTTTAAAGAATAGAAAATGTACGTTTTTATACAGTTTCTATAAAACTTACTGTATTATGCCTTACATGGTTTGCTTTATGTGACTTCTTTTCAAAAAAAATATTCAATGAATAAAATATGCCTCGCTATCCACTTATGTCGCATTAAAATATTTTAGCTTGGTAGCATAAAAAATCCTTCACGTATTTTAAAACAAATTTTTTTATGAATTACTCACAAATTGAAATATAAACAGGATTATTTATTTACGTTATCGATATTTTTATCCGTGATTTGTGTATGATCCATAAAAATGAATTTGACAACTGTCCTTCTTCTCTGTTAAACCTTATATTGAGACAAAGAAAAAAAAAGTTATTTAAGTCTATTTATTTATTTATTTATTTATTTTTTGTATTTGCGTCGTGGACACCTTTTATGATATAACCATAGCCTCTTAAACTAGATGCCTGTCGCGATGCTTTTAAACTTGGCAGAAGTTCAAGCGGTAGACAGCGCCACCTTGTACAGTTTGTGCGACTTTTTTATTCAACAGCCACGAAAAATTTGTAAAAGTGAGATTTGATATAACTAAAAAGCGAATAGAATCGAAGGAACGTCTATTGCATATATCGTATATCACTTCTTAAAATTATTGGTGAAAGCTGAATAAAAAAGTCGCGCAATCTGTACCAGATGGAGTTGTCTACCGCTTCAACTGTTGCCAAGTTTACGAGCAAGGCGGCAGGCATCTAGTTTAGGAGGCTATGATACAACGCTGTAATACTGAACATGATTTTATAGAAACACTTTTCACTGATCTGAACTTTTTTACATTGTGAGATTAATGAAATTAAAATTTTGTAATTTTGATAATTGAATCCCTTAAAATATTTAATTGATTTTATATACTTCTGTGTCTTGATTTTCTTTTTGTGCAACTTTGTCGCCTTTACAGTTATGATATATGTCTGGGTCAATATTAAAATAACTTAACAAAACTTAAGGTTTTACGATTACACACAGACTATACATATATTTATATCCGCCCCAGATCATATTTGTCAGTCACGCTGAGAGCAACGATTAGCCGTTATTAGAATTTTATATTTTATATTTTATTTTTGTATATTTATATCATCTTCATATGCTTTTTCATTAACATCTAATGTTATAATCACTTTGCAGAAAAACTTTGGCAATAGTTATACAATTTTTTGTTGAATGAATTAAGGAATAAGAATATTTCCACAATACTATATGTAACAAATGTATATATATATATACATATATTCAATATCGTTTATGTTACTCACTGGGAAATTACATTAACCTTCTAACTAAAAAAAATATTTGCTGACATAAAAAAAAAAAATAGTTTTGAGAATATATATTTATACTTGTATATATAGGGGAGATCCGCGTAATATGGATCCCCTATACAAGAATGCTCATAAAACTAAAATTATAAAAAAAAAGATTTAATTGTTTGCTGCTCATTACAATGGCATAGTTGCATTGTTCAAGCTTGGTAAAGCACTCTGCGACCTATTAATAATAGCAGGAAATTATAATTTTATTTATGAATCGGTTGTCCATATTACACATACGTTCGTTTAATATGGACCAAGTGGTCCATAGTGGTCCTTCCCAAACACTTGACTCACTTGGAATTGTGAAACGAACTGTTGTTCAACATACACTTATCCATCTCTTAGAAATTGTAGAAATAGACAAAAAAAAAAAAAAAAAAAAAAAAAGATAGTTAATGGACGAATAAAAGGGAGCTCCCAAAGCAATATCCAATGTGTAGTATGCGAAGAAAGCGAGAGCTTGATTCCCCCTGCTTCTCTGTGCTATTCTATAGCCTCAAGATTTTGAATGAGCGACACATGTACGCCGTGTATTAACAAAACCTCTCTGTTTTTATCATCGACCACTGGTCCATATTACACAACAGAGCATGGTTCATATTGCACGCATAAACAGAGCAACGTTGTTTCCAATCATATATCGCTATGTAAATTGGCTCCCATAAAACACATGTCCAAATTGATCAGAAAATATGTATATTTGCTACTATTAACGCGAAAATTATATTACAATTACTTAACAGCAGAATGCAATACTTTCATTTTAACATACTTGTTACATCAGTGGTCATAAAAACCGAAAACTCAATTTCATAATCGTCCAAATACAGGTACGCATGTACAAGTCATTTCCTGCTTTGTTTAACAATAATATTCATTAAAGGCAATGAGATCTAGTGTTGAACATATAAATTTCCTCATGGTTCGTATTGCACGATGGTCCATATTACACGGTTCTCACTTATATCGTGCCATAAAAATTAAACTTCACCTAATTAGATCACTCTGTAACTGTAACAAAATGCAGATTAAGTCGAAAATTTTAGAAATACATTTCAAAGATTGCGCAGAAAGGTTTTCAAATAATAAAAATTAATTAATAAATTAATAAAAGTTTATAAACTTTCGGATTACATTCATGACGCTTAAAAAGAATTTAAATTTTGTTTATCTCAAGTACTATTAAAGATATATTTCCCAAACCCCATATATGTACCTATTTAGACTATGAAATATTGTTAAAATTTAAAGAGAAATTTGCTGACGTTCAAAAAAGTTAATTTTGATATTCCACTGAACGTGTAACGCTTTTAAGAAATTATCCTCAATATTTAAATGATGAATTGCGTCTTGTAGCAGAACTCATTGCCCGGAAATGTATGTAAAACAAATCTGTTTCTAAAACTGTTTTTACAATTTTTAACTACATCGTAAATATTTAAATTCACTATAAAACTTATTTATTTATCTATTTATTTATTTTTACTTAAACAGTTATAAAATATCTATAGTAATATGTGGTTAAAAAAAAAAAAAAAAAAAAAAAAAAAAAGATAGTGTTATTTTATAGCTGTTAAAATCATAATTACATAGTTGCAAAATCTTCCATTTTTAAAAAAAGACTTAATACCAGAAAGTTTTTATAATTGTTTTCAGCTTACTTAATCGTCGAAAATACAGGTGATATATTCCTTTCGAAATATACTGGTGAAAATCTTATTAAAAAGTTAAAAGATTCGCAGCTGTGCAATTAACCCGTTAACGCACGAATTAATTTTGCAAACTAATATTTGCAGAATATTTACTTCTAAATTAATATAGACAACTGACAGTAAAATATATTAACTTAAACAATTCTTCTGATAGTTTTAAATTTACAGCCTATCCTCATTTATTAACGTTTAGTGTTCTAGCGAAAAAACTTCGACCTAGAAAATTTTTGAGATAACAGATTAATTTCCAGTTATATGTTGACAAAGATCTCGAAAGTAATGTATTATAATATATATTATTATTCAACTTGAATTAGGTTAGTATACATGCGCAAAAAGCAAAGATATGTGCGACGAATGAAATAACTATTCAAATTATGAAATATTAATTAATAGTAGGCACATAAACTTTCAGGAATCATTTATAATGACAGTTTAAAAAAGTCTCTAAAAAGCAGAAGACATTCCAAGAAACCGCAAAAAATATACGTGCCATTTTATTAGCTGTCCTCAAATGAGAACAATGGGCGCTAACGGGTTATTATTCTGTAATTATGTTAGTACCCGCTCTCTTTTTTCCCCCCACCAATCTTTCATAGGGTATTTCCCTTTTTTATTAATCACAATTACATTTAGAGAGAATTTCTCTTAAAATTAAGTGGTGTGGGTAAAGACGCGTATACAAGCAATATAACGGAATAATAATTAGGTTGTCGGCATCTATGTAATTCCTACACCAAATTACATCACGACAGAAATACAGCTTGTAATTAGGACTTGGGCGAAGAAGACTGAAATTAGTGTATGTGCATTTATTTTGAGAGACACATTTTAAGTTATGCATTTTTGTAAAAATTTCCAAAACAAAACTATTTATCTTTCAAGTTTATTTCATTACCTGAAAAGTCTATATCGTAGTCAGTTTTCTGTGAACAGCGAGAAAAAAAAAATGTGACATTGAAAATACGAAAAAGTGAAATTTTTTTTACATTGAATACATTTTAAGATTTCTGTACGGGAATTTTAAACACTAATGCCTTTCTTCCCAGTTGCAAGACGTAAATTCAATGTTCTAGGCTGCGGAATAATTTAATTTATTGAAATTTAACTTCTTTAATTACATTAGGAGAGTTGCCAACTTTTATAATTTATTCCAGAGCAATTTTAGCCTCGACTTCTTTTCGCACCAAAAATTTTATAGAATATTTTTCTTTAATATTTGACAACGGTTATTTAAGGTGAAAATCATTCTTTAATATTTCCGATATGAGAAAAGGGCGGGGCTAACAATGCTCCGGAATAAATCATAAAGTTGGCAACTCTACATTAGATCACTTCCAGTGTCTGTCTCTCTATATGCTTAATTAAAAATGGAAGCTTTTCTTTTCATTCATTTTTCTGAGTTTACTTGGCTTATGCTTAATTACTTTTCCGGATCAGGTGTAACATTTCTTTATTTAACAGTGCATAATCAGTGAAACCAGATGTTACAAAGAGACGTTACTAAATAAATAGAATAGGAGGTTACTGTGAAATATTTATCAAAGAATATTAAATTGTTTTATGTATCTTTTAAATGCACACTTCAAAGATAGCAAAAAAATATTATCGACTTTCGAATTAGAGCACATCATTATTAAATATATTTAAAGCTTTATTATTATTGTTATTATTATTATTATTATTGTCTTTTTGTGGCTTTTAGCACTTGTTATATTAAAAATGAAGTTTGATAAACTTGTCAAAAATCATATATCTTTAATAGTAGTACGTATTTAAGTTCCATGCGCTTTATTATGAGACAATTAATTTCTTTCATATTTTTCATATTTTTAAATAACGCTTTCACTTGTTTTTTTTTAATTTTAGTTTTGAATACTCAATAGTTATGTTTGCATTTCTTGTGCATGGATAAATTACTAATCAGTACTTTGTTAAACTAAAAAGTAGTAGAGTGAAAGATTTCAAAAATAACTTAAACACATCAAAATGAAAGTAATAAAGTGAAAATAATTCGGTAGCATTAAAATATAATTTAAAATGGGGAAAACAAACTTTGCTATTTATTGAATATCGCATCAAGAATTTGTTAAGTAGCTATGCAGTTTTAAGTCAAGCATAAGCCAAGTCGTTTTTCTTTTCTTTTTTTTTTTTTTTTTTTTTTTTTTCTTTTAGTATTATTCAAATTAATGTTATTAGAACGTTTTGAAAACGTAGAACAAAGCTGATTGCATAGAAGCGTTGACATTCTTATTAAATTTAGCTCGCAATGTTATTTGCATATACAGTAACCGCCGCTCAATAAAATCACTGGTTAATAAAATCAGCCGCTGAATCTGATCAAATCGCCAGGACCGAAATCAAATCAATACAAACTACTTTTAGAGCCGCCGCTTAATAAAATCAGCATCGCCGGTTAATAAACTCAAAAATATCCTCAGCAGCCAAAAATATCATTTATGCACACTAAAAAATTTTTTTTATTTACATTGTGGATTTTTTTTTTTTTTTTAAATAGAAAAAGAAATTAAAGTACAACAAACCCTCCGTTATCGCTCGTTGTTCAAAATTTTATACCTGTAGCACAATTGCAAGTTAAACACTAATTTTTGCAACTTATCTCCGTAACAATTTCAAGGAACGTATTTTTCAAGGCGCAGTAATAATATACAAATTTTATTTGATTTTTTTTTTTTTTTTTTTTTTTTGTCTAATTATTAGAAGGCAAATTTTAGTTCTTATTTTGAAATTACTATAATTCTTGAGGTTTAAACGGAAAGATTTTAAATTTATAAGAACAGCGTGAACTTTTGGTAAAGTAATGATGATTTTCCTCTAACGAAAGTGCACGGGAAATTACAATGCGTTTAATTTACTTATATCGAAGAAACAATTAGTTAATTATCTACCAAAAATTAATTAATATTGTTTACTAATTATATTATTCGTTACCTTTTGAAGTTTCTTTCGAAATTCAGGGAAGTAATACTTTTCCTTAAGGGCAAGAAGGCTCGCCGGATATAAAAATCAGCCGCTTAATAAAATCACTTTAGCTGAGAACGAATGTGATTTTAATAAGCGGCGGGAACTGTATAAGTTAAAAATACGAATATAACGGTCATATGAGTGAATGTGAGAAAAGAATTCAGTAACAGAGCGTATGTCCCAAAGTAACCAGCTTTTCAAACGTAAATACAGTTCCGTCGCTTATTGAAATCACATTAGTCCTGAGACAAAGTGATTAAGCAGCTGATTTTTATATCCAGCGAATATTCCTGCACTTAAGAAAAAGTTATCACTTCTTTCAATTTGGAAAGGAATTTTAAAAGGTAACGAATAATGGAATAAGCAAACAATATTAATTAATTGTTGAGAGATAATTAGATAATTGTGCCTTCGAAATAAGTAAATTAAACGTATTCTAAGAACCTATATGCGCTTTCCTGTGAGGAAAATCATCGTATTACTTTAAGAAAAGTTCACGTTTTTCTTATATATTTAAAATCTTTCCGTTTAAACATCATGATTTATATTTATTTCAAAATAACAATTAAAAATTGTCTTTCCATAAAATAAAAATCGTTTTCAAATCAAATCAAATTTGCAACTTATTACTACGCTGTGAAGAATACGTTCCTTGTAGTTGTTACGTAAATAAGTTATGGGGCGTGTTTAATTTGTAACTGTAACTACGCTGCAAGTGCAAAATTTTTGACAATGAGTGATAAAGAAAAGATTGTTGTGCTTTAATTCCTTTCTTTCTTTCTGAAAATAATAATAATAATAACAATAATGATAATAACAATAATATAAACGATGTATGCTCACTTCGCCAGCTTTAAGACTATGGATGAAATTCTGTCCATGACAGAATTTAATTTATTACGACAGGACTACTAATTAGCACGGGGGACTATTAGTCGAAATCTATCGATAAAACATTGTCGCCCGTTTTACGGTGATTAGACATTTATCGAAAAAATAGAAAAAAAATTTAAAGCGATGTTTTAATTTGGGGAAAAAAAAAAAAGATAATAGTTATATGTACTAAAGAAAATTCTGCTTTTGCCAGAATTTCATCAAAACTTAAAAAAAAAAAAAAAAAAAAAAAAAAAAAAGAGAGAAAATTAATAATAATAATCAGTATCGAAACGGACTGTATCCAAAAAGTTGAAGAAGACGTTCTTTAGACAAAAATACATAATTTATTCAATTATATTTTCGGTTGTGATAAATCTCCAACCATCGTAAAAGTGACGACAATGTTTTATTCGTAAACTGAGACTAATAGTTCTCCATACTTAAAAAAAAAAAAAAAGAGAGAGAGAGAGAGAAAATAAGCTTGGCGAGAAAATTTTACTGTAGTCACTCGTGTCAGGTTAAATTTTTTGAGCGATCTTTGCCACACATAAAGGTTGCCCGTTCACTGTTACAATAGGTTTATGGCTTAAACAATGTTTAAATCACAAGATCGGTGGGAATACGCAATAATTTCAAATTTTAAGGTTTTCAATGCATGAAATCCTTTTACCAGATTCATAAAAGAGGACAATTTGAAACGCGATAGTTAGTTTAGAGATATTTTAATATAATAAATATTTTGTCTGTAGAAACTGGTGTAAGTAGATTAAAAATTCAAGCTATTTTTATTTTTCGTAGTTGCACTGGAAACACTTTCTCACTGTAAATTGTAAAATTCTAAATTTTCCTTGTTACATTTAAGGAAACAGAATTCAGAAAGAAATAAACATGTAATTTTCTTTGTATTTTAAATCCCATTCAAAAAAAAAAAAAAAAAAAAAAAAAAAAAAAAAAAAATCTGAAAACACCTAGTCTAAATAACACTGCTGGACATGAAAATTGCCTCCGACACCATTTCACCATATTCTTATTTAAAATGTCCTCCTGAATCCGAATATGACGCCAATTTTGCCCTTTCACCCACCGTTTTTTAGGAGTGGCTCCCTATTTTTATCATTTTTCAATGATTTCATGGCTATAAATTTGATTTTTAGGAGGGGGGGATTTTTTTTTTTTTTTTTTTTTACAGATAAATATCTTCTGAGGGGCTACAAAATTGAGAAATTCTAAAACATGGACATTTGAGAGAAGGGAAATATATATATATATATATATATTTTGGGGGGGGGGGGAATTTGCCATTGAAATTATGCATTACCTATCTTAAATTTTTTTAATATGTTATTAATGTTACTTTTTTAACTTTATATTTTTTCTTTTTAGGTGTTAAATTAATTATTTTTTATTCTTCAAATTAAATTCATGGTCATAAAATTATCGAACAAGGAATGAAATTGAGGGAGGGGGCAGTGTATCTAGAAAACGGTGGTTTACTGGGCAAAATGGGAGTCATATTCGGATTCAGTAGGTCATTTTACATAAGAATCAGCAAGAATAGTATCAGATCTCGATTTTTTTTTTCAGAGCAGTTTAATCAGGATATATCTAGCCGAGACCCGTTGGCTCTGATGTCAGGATACACAACTACGAACCCGAAGGTTGTGAGTTCGATCCTCACCGATGGGAAGTGAAAAAAATATATATATAAAAAGTTTTTACGCTTTTCCCAAAATATTTATGATAGACCCTGTTGGAAAAATTTCTTAATACCAATATCAAAATACTACTAGAAACAGTAAAATTTATACCGGAACCAGTGAAAAGAAATTAAATGGTAAAATTCTGTGCTGGCAGGTATTTTCGAAGTGGAATGCTGTAAACTGATAACAATGGGAAATGACAAATTGAAAGAAATAATCCTGTCGCGCTAAAAAATTTCACAGTGTATTTTCTTATGTTGTTGTTCTTAGAATGCATAAATGGTATTGTTGAGTTTATTAACAGGCGATGCTGATTTTATTATGCGGCAGCTTTAAAAGTAGTTTGTATTGATTTTATTCCTGTCCTGGCAGTTTAATCAGATTAAGCAGCTGATTTTATTAACCAGTGAATTTATTAGGCGGCTGATAGTGTATATGCTATGTTATCTTGCGCTCGCTTCTTATAGAATGGTAACTTTATTTTGAATGTCAATAGCGTTGAAAAGTGAATTTTTATTAAAAATATGTGTTTGAGTGGAATGTATTACTTGTCTTTAAATCTTACAATTTAAGTTTTTATCATTAATGATTTTTTTATTTCGCAAACAACACATTTCTTATGTGTTGCACTATTTTGTCATTTGTTACTTTTCGATTAAGCCTATTAATATTATTATTCAGTCATATACGAAATCTATTACAGTATTTTAAAAAGGAAATAAAACTTTATATTTTTAAATCACTAATGATAAAAAAATACGTCATGTAAGATTTGAAAAATGAACAAAAATGTAAACTTCAACACTATCGCCGTTAGCTAACAGATGATGGGTTGTATATTTGCTCTTAAGTGTCTCGATTGATAAATAATACATAATTCCAGAATAGCTACAAATAACTTTCTTATATACTTCACACATAAAAAAACACCACAAACAATCATGCCTGAAACGGGATTAGCAGACGGCGACGTAGCATATTTACGTTTGAAGAGCATGCGGTCTGTTATTCATACTTGCCAACATCCTAATTAATATTCTGTAGTATCGTTAGCCACACCTTTTATTTCACACCAATATTTTTTTAGAGTATTATTTTCCTTATTTCATCGTAATACAATTTGCAGAATATTACCCTTCAAATTTACTGGTGTGAAAAAAAAGGCGGAGCTAACGATTCTACGGAATATTACTTAGCATATTGGCAATCATGGTTATTAAATGTACGAGGTGTGTTCAAAAAGAAATCGAACTTTTGCTGTATCAGCTTTATTGCTTATTGTACAATATTTTAAGCACTGTCCTCTTTAAAATAGTCCCCTCTACTGGCAGTACACCGTTCCCATCGATTTTTCCATTTTTGGAACGCCTCCTGGAATGCATTTTGTGGGACGGCGCCCAGGTTCCTCGTCGCATTGTCCTTTATCTCCTCTATAGTTTGAAAACGGCGTCCTTTTAACGTGTTTTTCAGTTTGGGTAACAGAAAAAAGTTTGCTGGGATTAGGTCCGGTTAATATGGTGGATGGGGCACAACGTGAATTCAGTGTTTTGCTAGATAGCTGCAGACAAGGAGTGATGCGTGAGCTGGCGCATTGTAATGATGGAACATCCAACTCTGGTTTTTCCACAATTCAGGCCTCTTCCTGCGCTCAGCATCCCTCATGCGCACTAGGATTCCCTCACAGCACGCACTGTATCGACATGGCCATCATCTGTTGATGTGGAAGGATGTCCGGACTTGAAATCGCCACAGACCAACATTTTGCCCTATTGAAAATGTTTAATCCTTTGCGGCCCAATGTAATTGGGATCAATTAAATTACACTTTCACCGGAATTCGCGAACAAAATTTAAAAAAAAAAAAAAAAGAAATTTTCTATCATTTCTACTATGTTATAAAGGTAAAATTATGCTAAAAATTTTCCGGGATGAGTTTTTGCAGTTGAAAATTAAAATTTGGTGATGCTGTGGTTGCATGGCCACCCCTGAAAGGAATAAACCACTCATAGCACTACGTGCGACTCCTATAGCCCTCCCCGTATGCTTGGTTAAGCATTTGAAATGTCTCTGTGAAATTTTTTCCATGTTTGTAGCAGAATTTCACACACATACATTGTTCTTCAAGCTCCTTTAATGTTACTTAGTCACTAATCCGACGAGCAGGCTGTACAGGTGCTTTCTTCAGCAGCAGTTGTTCGCTTGCTAATTATACGAGCGACAGGAGGCAAATGGCAATTTCTTGTCAAACCTGCCGCTAGGTGCGCTCAGTAGCCGCAGCGCGCTCTCTCTGATGGTTGGCGCGATATTTCAAAAGTACGGTTTCTTTTGGAACACACCTCGTATTTCTCGCACTCCCTAGGATCACTGCAGTCGTATGAGGGTTATTCACCGTTGGCAGCGTTTGTGCGGAAGTCACGTGACGGTGGTATTCCATGATTTGTTTACGCTGCAAATGCGAAGTCAAAAGATAGCAACATATAAAAAAACTGTGCATATTTTAGA
Organism: Salticus scenicus; assembly: GCA_963930645.1. NCBI lineage: Eukaryota > Metazoa > Arthropoda > Arachnida > Araneae > Salticidae > Salticus > Salticus scenicus. The sequence goes on along the minus strand of CAWVNO010002462.1, from coordinate 93,193 downwards.
TCCACAAATAATTCAAGCAAAGAAACATGCAAGCAGAAACGTGTAAGTTTTCATGCATTTCCTTTAAATTCTTCTGGTTTATTAAAAGAATGGCTTATCAAACTGAAGCGAGAAAATTTTACACCATCTGAACATAGCGTATTATGTTCAGAGCATTTTACCGAAAATGACTTTACTTACCAAAATTTTACAGAGAGAATATTTCTGAAAAGTGACGCTGTATCGTCTATATTTAGTTTTAATTTAGTTACACCACAATTTTTAAAAAACATAATTCAATTTTCATTTGATGAAAGAAAATAAAAAAGTTTCACGACATAGAATTCATGTCGAAAGAGCTATTGGGCGCATTAAATTACTTGAACTTTTAGACTGCACCATACCATATACTATGTTACCCTCCATTAGTCAATTTATATATCAGCATTTTTAGTTAATTTTGGAACCCGTATTTTATAATTTAAATTTTAATGAAAAAATAAGAAAATAGGGAATTTTCTACTTCATTTCTTACAATAAATCTCCTATATGCTTCAATGTTAGTGCAAAATTAATGTTATACTTTTCTTTTTCCCCCCCCCATTTTGTGCATACCATACCAGATACAGTAAGGTTATTCCACCTTATACTTAAGGTTAAATTTTTATAATTTTGCTTATCCTAAAGATTTGTTGTTGTACAGTCGAGGAAAAAAAAAACGCAACACCCGCTGTAATTTCGTTATTAATTGACTCAGGAACATGTAATAGACATCATTCAACAGGAAATTAAAAGCACTTTCTGAATATGTCATCCAATTTTGAATTAGGGGACATCTACATATTGAAATGAGCGCCAAGTATGATTTTTTCAATAGCAACACCAAATTTTGACTTCATTTTCGAATTTCTGAGAGTCTGGCAGTTCGGAAAAGTATACTGTTTGTATACTTTATCTTTAGTATTTATAGAGTTACAAGCAAAAATGTGTTAGGGGGTTATCTATAAATGTAGAAAAATAAAATTAAGATCCTATATGAAATGGACAAAATTTTAATGTTTCACACCGGAAATTTTTCTGGAGAAAAATAATTATAAAAATTAATAAAACTTTTTTTTTTTTTTTTTCAGTTCCTTAATTATCCTGAATTTCATTTTTTAGAATGTATACTTCAGTATTTTTTTAGATAATTTTAGGCCTATTTAAATACATCACACTTGCGATTAGTCCACACAGTACTCTTTGAGAAAAGTGCAATATTTTTCAAGTAAAAGTGTTCATTATTTCTTTACTGGACACCAATAAAGCTTAAAGTTTCTTTCGTAGGTGTAACATAATATACAAAGTGAAATAATATATATATATACAACAACGCATAAACTAAATCTTTTCGGATAAATTATTGTAAGGGTTCATGAAGTAAATATTAAACAATTTTAATCGCCCTTACCAATTTTGGGTCAGTTGAACTCTTTGGAGCTGTACGATTCCTTTTATAATTTCTATGAAAATATAATTTCTTAATTAACCCTTTCGCGACTGCTGACGTAGATTCACGCCATTTGAAAATCTGCAACTCTGTCAGTGGGCGTTTCTTTCGTAATTTGTGTGTTACATATTTCTTAAGTGTTTCCCAGTGTTCATATTTTTGCAATAAAATATACTATGGATAGAAATATATTGATTAGAAAGAATATAATTATAATGTATATCATTTGTAATATAATTGTGAATACAGAAAATTTGTTCTCAAATATTTTATTTTGAGAGTATAACGCCCGTAGGCGGGTCTTGCTGTCAAAAAGACAAAATTCTGCAGTCGCAAAAAGTGTTAAAATATATTTATAGAAGTTAAAGTATGTTTTTAAAAATGTATAAAGTCAAAATATATTAATAAAATTTTAAAGTCTAAAGTGTCCTTAAAATAATAATCCTCCCTCTACAAAATAAATAAATAAGTAAATAAATAAAATAAAATAAAGCAATATATGAAGCAAATGATTAAGTCTTTTATAACTATGACGGTAGTTAAGAAACAATTTTACAAGTCTGTCTTGCATTCCACTTCCATTCGTGTTTTATATTTGACACTAAAAGATTCAAAATTTATCACCAATTAATCGATGAAGTAAATACCACTTGTGCATATTTTTGTCAACATGAAATAAGGGGTTTAACCTGAATACTCAATGTCACATTTACTTTTCTTTTCTTTATTGTTTTGTTTTGAAGAACGATGAAGTCGGGGCTTGTCTTCTTTAGAAAACAGGAATTCTTGATGCTAACACTGTCTAAAAATCATCATTTTTGTTTAATTTCTTTTCGTTTGACGTTGTTGTTACACAATTTGACCCGTAAATAAAAAATAAAAATATATTGTTTAATTTTCTTTGCTATTTTTTAAGATTTGATTCGTTATCTCATGCAGAACTTTATAAGAGACGGCCCCCTAAACCACTCCAAAAGAAAGATTTATTTATATCTCGAAAACTAATAACTGGAATGAGCTGCAAATTTGCACACCCATATTTTTCAGCATTAGGATTCATTTTATGTAAAAATTAATATAGGTCATAATTCATAATTTTTATGAATATGAATTTATTAATATTTTTCAGAATCAAAATTAATGATGGATTATGTTTGGGTTTCTTCACTGTATCTCGTAAAAAAAAAAATTATATCGATCAAGTTATTTTTTGGGAAGATATTAATAAAAGTTTGAAATATGAATTTAACATTAGCACCTTCAAACTTTGAACGCTTATAACTCTGTGAAAAAATAAGTAAAATATACAACCAATATACTTTTCCGCATTGTCGCGATCCCAGGAATTCAAATATTAAATAAAAATGGGGCTTTACCATTGAAAAAATCAAAGTTGATGCGCGTTTTAATATGTAGACGACCCCCTATTCAAATTTTCAGTTCATTTTCTGAAACTACTCACAATTCCCCGTCGAATGATACCTATTACATTTTTCTACATCGATTAGCAACGAAGTTACGTTGAGTGTTGCGTTTTTTTTTCCCCGACTGTACATACATATTTTTTTTAATTCTTTCAGTTTTATTCAAATTTATTGTAGACTCCTAGAAATCTGAGTAACACAACCAATCTAAACAATGAAGTTTATTGTAAAGTTTAACAGGAAAAAATCAGGGTAGCACTTATTTTTTTTATGGTGGTTTTTTAAAAACTGAATTTAATGAGATAAAGAAAGGTACTTTTAATTGAGATCCAAGTCTTGGAGATAAACTGAAATAATTTATGTTGTTCCTAACTGTTAAATTATCCGAATTGTTCATGTTTAATATAGACACAATTTTAAATTTAATTTTTATCACCCAGTATATGTAGTATCATACGGAATGCATAAAAAAATCATTAATCAGTTTAAACCATTGTTCTTTGCTAAAACCAGTTGAAGTTTTTTTTTTTTTTTTTTTTTTTTTTAATGCTTATTTAAATCATTTATATACACACATGTGTACACTTTGTTTAAAACATTTGTTTTTAATTTTTTTCTTCATTCCAGTTTGTTCACATTTTATGTATTATGCATTGCATACTCATGTAATTTATGTCGACTAAGATTTTTAAATTTTCATATTTTTTCACATTTTTGTAGAACAAAGACAATAAAATCATTTCATCTTGTGTAACTATGCATTAGGGTTTCATTTTTTCTCAATTTACATTTGCTCATATTCCTATATTATTTATACTCAAAGAACTTTTTCTTGTACATATATTATTTTCTAAACTGATAGCAGTGTAATTATCAGACACGGCAAAATTACTTTATGTGTTAATCATCACTTTTCAGAGACCTTTTTATTTTTAAGTGTATACCTTTTTTTATTTTAAGAATTCATGAATAAAACTTTTTTTATTTTGTAAAATTATGGTGAGCAAAGTCATATTCTGTGAAATAATCTGAATATAATATGCTGCATTTTGTTAAAATTATCTCTTTTCTGTTTTATTTGTCATTCTTTTAATAAAGCAGTTGTATTTGAAGGAAATTCATGAAAATTTATCCGCTTCTGCTTGCATGTCTCTTTACTTGATGTATTTATCCATATAAGCATTGTACTGTTATATTGTAGTACTCAAATAAGATTATGTACCATAGTGCTATTATAGTACCCTTATAAACGATTTAAGGAGCAGGGTCATTCATCAGGGCATCAGTATCATTAGCGATTATCTAATTTTTTTTTTTTTTTTTTTTTTTTTTTTTTTGTGCGTGTGTGTGTGTGTGTGTGTGTGTGTGTAGTGTTTGAGTGGTATGTCTTGTGTATAGTGCTTGTAGGTACACCAAAGAATTTGGTGCCATTACAGTCTACAAACTAGGGATGCACCGAATATTCAGTTTGGCCGAATCTAAAACTATTCGGCTAGGCCGAATATCAAATTATTCGGCTAGTTGAATATATAAAGACTCAATTTTTAAAAAAATATTTAATAATTTGGAAAAAATTTTGTTATTTTTAATTATCATTAAATTAAGATTTTTCAGGGTAATTAAGAAGTAGATTTTATTTAAATCAAAACAATTGTGTTATTTAGTTTCAAGTAACATTAAAGAAAATTGATTATTAGTAGTGCTGCACCGAGTAGCACTTTGACTCGGCCTTTTACTACTCGGCTGAGTACCGAGTAGTTGTAAGAAAGAATAATTGATGCATGTATGAAGAAATTTGCACATCTTAAAATTAAAGAAAAAGTCTTTTGAACATAAAATTTAGTTAAATGGTAAACAGCATGCTTTCATGAAAAACTTTTGTAGTGCATATACATAATTAGGTTCATTGCTATATTTTGATACTTTCAGCATAGTGGATTACTAAAACCATAACTGATAACTTTATTCTTAACATCTTTTTTAGATGTGAAGTTACTAGCACTAAGGCTTAATTTAAGATACATGAAATTCACATATAAAAGGGGAACAGTAAAATATTTTATAATTTCAAACATAGGCTTCATTCATCTTCAGATCATAGAAATGTAAAATGACAGGTGGTTTTGGGCCATAATTTGCAAAACAACAGATTTGATTATGAAAATAAGTTTTAAATAACGTTTTAGTGTATTTACATTTTTTTTGTACAGGGTGGCTACAAAAATTCAGAAAAAAAGTTCTCTGATTTCCCTGATTAATTTTGACAGATTTCCATGATTTCCGTTACCTATGTACATTCTATAATTTTGTGTATATCGCATTCTTGTGTAACATGTTTTCTAAACCACTTCAATTCAAAAAAGCTATACTGATTAACAAAACTATATCAATCCTTTTATTTTTTTATGTGTTCACTTACAAAAAGGAAAATTAAAAATTTGAGAGAAATTAACAAAATTATAAAAATCTGAATTATTTTAATTGCACAGCATTTTCGCATCAGAACATAAAATTATTCCACAAATTGCACTAAAATTATTATTATTATTATTATTATTATTTTAATAACTTGATGAGATTTAGCTAGAAAGTGTTGTTTTTCTTAAAATATTAAATAAACGCACCTTTTACTCAACGGTACACTGTATCCGAATTGGTGATAGTTTTTTACATTATTTTATAGTATAAAATTCAAAATCAATCTTTTCTTACCGATTTGAAAGTGTCTTACTTTTATTTGCACAAATGAATAACGAAAATTTTGTGTTAATATTACATAGAGGTTCTTTTTTTTTTTCTAAAATATTTTATTTTTGTCTGATTTATAAATACAATTTCATGTACTAAGTTTTTATAAAATAATGCATATTACATTCATATAAGATAGTTATAATTAAAAGCTCATATCATGAATCATCTCCATACTAAGTTTGATAACAGCCCGTTTTAACTGCAGAAAGCTGTTATAGCAAAAATTTTAATTATAATGACTCTGTATTTATATTTCCATATTTTTTTAGTTTAGTTATAAAATAAATATCTTTCAATAATGCATAAAAATATTGAAATTCCCAAAACTAGTCGGTATTGGCCAAATACATAGCCTAAATTTGGCCGAGTACAAAGTACTCGGCAAATAGGTCGAGTGCCGAGTATATACCGAGTACTCGCTACAAATCTAATTATTAGTTACATTAATCGGTACTTTTCCTTTATCCGGGCGTATGGGAAAAATTGCCAAATACTATTAAAGGCTTGGCGACTTGACTCGCGTTGAAAAATCGCCAAATAATGTAGAATTTCACCAAAATTTCTTACAACCCTAATGTGACTGTTTGTATGGGGTCAGGGCTTGGTTTAGCGAAAAATGATTTGGCCTTGGCGACTTGGCAACTAGTGAATGTTTGTATGGGGCCATGACTTGGCTCACTTCGAAAAATCACCAAATAATGTAGAATTTCCCCAAAATTTCTTACAACCGTAATGTGATTGTTTGTATGGGGCCATGGCTTGGTTTCTTATAACCCTAAATTTCTTACAACCCTAAAGTAACGTTTCGATTTTATTCCGTAAACTATTCTTACATTTGCTTCGCTTGGCAACTTGGCTCGCATTTGGTGATTTCCATGAGCCTGGATAAAGGAAAAGAACCCATTAATCATAACAATATCTAAAAAAAAGTTTCTTCATCAATAACAGTATAACGATATCTATACTAATATATAAATGCGAAAGTTTGGATGGATGGATGGATGTTTGTTACTCAATCACGCCAAAACGGCTAAACGGATCTGGATGAAATTTGGTAAAGAGATAGAGATTAGTCTGGAATAGAACATAGGCTACAATTTATACTGGAAATTTGATTAGATTTTTTAAAATTAATTAAAATATGAAAATAATAAACTGGTAATTGACTTAATATAGAGCATTTCCTCGTGACGTCATGTGGTTGGCAAAAAAGCGCGCTCGACTTTCGCGCGCCCCGCCTACCATTTATTTTCCGTTGGTAGTAATCAAGTAATCGCCATCGCTATGCTTTTCCCAAGCCTTTTTGCCAACCACTCATAAAAGTTGAGATGTTTGTTTACAAACAAGGAACTGCCCTATAAGCCATTTAAATTTTTAATTGTTGCCAAAAAAGTTAACGAGGTATTTTTTATTAGTTATTTATTTATTTCAACATAAAATAAAATATGCTTTCACGCGAAAAATAAAAACATTACTAAATGTTAAATTGGTCGATGGGAAAATGACACTTTATAACTTTAAAATAAAATAGTAATATTACAAATCTAACATATTTCTTCTGAATTTTATTTCTTAGCATTTTTTACTTACCTCAACTTCAGATTTTTTTTTTTTTTTAAGTATGGCGGATGAAACACGCTTGGCATAAAAGCTAATTCAGCATTATATTAAAGGTATTTTCTTATTGATAATTCTGGACAAATTTTTTAATTTTGAAACGGAAGTAGATCGGACATTTTTTGCCAAGGAAAGATAAAAAGAAATATGCAAGCGAAGTGATGACGTCACTGGCCGTTCATGGATGCAAGAAAAATATTTCCGATGTTAAACGCCATTGGATGCAGCTGATATGTTGCAGCTGAATAGATTTGATATCGGTCATCCTTGGCAGAAAAAAAAAATATCGCCAAATTATTTGGCGAACATAATTTAATTCCTTTCAAAAATCATGGTTATTTAACAACTTATATTAAGAGAGTAATGAATAATATAAAACAATATTTCGTACAATGCATATTACGAAAATATACATCTGGCATGTATATTTTCGTATTACGTTTTTGATCTCCAAATACAATAAGCGCCAAAAACGACAGAGTTTTGAAATTTAAAATTTTGTCAATTTGACAGCAAAATAACTCAACCTAACACATGTACATGATAACTGATAACTAATACATATATATACCCAAATATGGGAATTAAAATCGGGAAATAATTATCTTCGATTTTTAATAATTTTTTACAAAAAATCCAATGGGCGATTAACATAGGAAATCATTTTCTTGCATCCAGGGACGGTCAGTGACGTCACACCTCGCTTGCGTATAGGAACAATAATCGCATAAATTATATTTTGGTCTAAAACGGCAACAAAAATTCAAAAGTCGCCAAGGCCATTAAGGCTGTACCATGATCAAGTTTACATATTAATCAATTTATTTATTTTTCTATATACCAACTATTATTAACTAAGCATGAAGTATATATAACCACAAAATAATAATAATAATAAAAATAATTTTCTCATGCGATAGAAGTAGCCGATCATAGCATATTGTAATATTATAGGTGGCTTGAAATTGCTGTCATTCTATGATTGATCGGTTAAATCAAATAAATATAGGAAGTAACTTGAGAGCAAATATTAGGTACATCACGTATAATGTTGTTCATATGTAACTGGGATTCAGATATAAAAGAGCAACTTCAAATTTTTCGATACTGTCCGTATTGAAACTGTCATATATGATAAGAACCCAAATGGAAGCCCATGGGTAAGCTATTGTCGCAGGCAATAGGGACAGGCATCGGAGATTGCAAGGACGAACAAGTCGATGCCGAAGGCAGCGGGAACCGAAAGCGAGCTATTGACCGATTTCAGTTTTTTTTTTTTTTTTTTTTTTTAATATATAAAGCTATATAGAAAAGAGTTTGCCAACGAAGCGGGCAAAGCCATCCAAAATTGTTTAAGAACTAAAATATTATTCAACAATTCGCCGGGAGATGAAAAAAAATAAAAAAATCAATTCTTTGTAAAAAAAAAAAAAAAAAAAAAAAAAAAAACTTAAAAATTTGAAACTCATAAATATTATATGAATTTCACCACATAATTAAAATTTTAATTCACCAGTCACCAAATTATTATTAGAACCAGATTAATATTGTGCAATAGTGAAATAAAATCATACAAAGAAATGTTTCGAAATAAAATTCATAATTGACGACCCACTTTTTATAATTCCGCAACGCAGTACTGTTTTTGTACAGGATCCCTATGAACGAATATTTAATTTTTATCGCCATGTTGGCGATAACTTTTTATTTATTTATTTTGGCATTAAAAATAAATAAATAAAAACTAATTCCTATTTTGATTATACTTTTTATGATGTTTTTTAGTCAATTTATGATAATAAATCATATTCTGTATATATATTTAAAGTATTGCTAGATTACAAAAAACGCTTGCAAAGATTCTTAAGATTCAACTTTTAAAAATATATTATTTCCATATATTATTTCCAAATATTGCAATTTCCATCTAAATTGGCTTTTACAATGACGATCAACAAATCCCAGGGCCAAACCTTAAAAGTGATAGGCATTCATTTAGGAACTCCATGCTTCTCACACGGTCAATTATATGTTGGTTGTTCCCGTGTTTCAAGTGCCCAGAACTTGCATGTGCTGACGGAAAATGTTGCATACAGATCGGTGTTAGAATAAAAATAATTTTTTTTTTTTTTCCCGTATATCTTTCAATGAGTTACAAATTTTTTTTTTTAGTATACTTTATCAGACTCTGTTTTGCACAGCACCACAATGATAAGGTTTCATTACATTACATATTATGATCAAACCGTCAGTTCCCACACATACACATCAAAATTTCCACGTGAATGAAGTCGCGGGTAACAGCTGGTATGATTATAAAGTTGAGTTAAGAAAGAGTGCATATAATTCACATGATGTTGCCATCTAGGAAACTTCAAGAGATCAAACAAAAATCATACTCAAATCTGGCAAGAAAAATAACACAAGTGATATAATAGCAATTTTGAATTAGTCATTGAAAAATGCATATGAAATAAAGTCTGAACTCACATGCGGCTCAACAGGCAGTAAATCACAATAAACTTGATTCCTGGAAATTCCCAAGAAAATTAATTCCTGGGTCATGCCTTTGTTTTATAAAAATAATAAAATTACGGTACAGTTAAGTATGTACAATTTCAGATTTTGTACTGATGATGACAGCATCGGTATATTGTGTCCGAAATGAATGTTGTACATAGGTAGGCATTTTTACTCTAATGGTACACTGGCAATAACTTTGAAAATTTTGGCTTTCGACTTTTTTTTCGATTAAGGAAAATGAGTGCAAACTCAGAGCAAATACTTAAAAAGATACTAGACAAAACAATGGGTCGTCCAGTTGAACCGGACAAACCACACTATGGGGATACCGGTGATTCAATAAATTTTGAAGACGAAGCGCTTCCTAATATTTCAGATAATTCTTTATTGAGAGATGACGATTTAAATAAAAGAAAATTGGATTGCGACCATCATTGCAACAAAAAACACAAACATGAAGAAGGCGATCAGAAATCTGGATAATTTCCCTTGATTTTTAATAATTTTTTTTACAAAAAATACAATGGGCGATTAACATAGGAAATATTTTTCTTGCATCCACGGATGGTCAGTGACGTCACACTTCACTTGCGTATACACACGTTCCGGAAAATGCACAGGGTCCTGATCTTTTATATAATAACAATCATTATTTTAAATATAAGTGTTTAAATAAATAAGTATAGTCATAAAATTCTGTTTTTTTATTTACATGAAATTAAATTAAAAAATAAATTAATTAATAACTAAAAAAAAAAAAAAAAATTAAATGATTACCTCCATATCCTTTGATGAAGCGATGTGCATTTCTTGCCAGGGAGAGTTATCTTAGTCGTGCAGTGATTTTAATAAACACCACACAACTTAGACACTCACCAGGCTCTGTGTCGGCTGTCGTGGGGTGCCTCAGGTTGATGGCTTTCACCAGTGGGATGGTGGGGTGTCTCAGGTTGCGGACTTGCTGGCTTTAGATATTGAATAATCTTCATCTGATGAAACTTCTTTAAGATAGCACGTTTCTTTGCGGTTGCTGCTAGTCAAAGTCGCCTCTCCTTTTTACGCTTTATGGTCTGGGTCTGCTGTATCTCGTGTTTCAGAAGTAGTCGGAGGTTCAGGCTCACCTTGGTTACCCATCTCTCTTTGTTGAATACAGAATAACAAACAAAAATAACTAACTAATAAAATTGTTTTATAAAAAATGAAAAGTCTGAACTTGCACACAATACTAATTTATCACAATAAAATGCAAAAATATGTATTTTTGGAATTAAGACACAAAAGCGTACAATTGTTAACTTACAGTAAACAAATCAATTAGTAAATTCATTGAAGTTGGCAGAAAAAAAGAAAAAAAAAAAAAAAAAAGAATCAGCAAATTTTGCATATTTGCTAATCATACATTTAAACAAAAAAGCAGAAATTTTAATGAAATAAATACATATTTCAGACACACACATTTTGAAAAAAAAAAAGTTTTATTCCTGGTAGTGCCAATATATTCATTATTTTGGAAATTGGCAGCAAAAATTACCCCTAACTTAAGCATTTAATTTAGCTGTAAATAAATGTAATTTCTTTTTAACAGTAGTGAAATAAACCCATAATTCCCTAATCAACTGCAAAAAGATTGCACGTTTCAGAAATTTGCTACCAAAAAAGCAAATATATAATATTACACTAAAATAATCTTTTATTTCTGGAATTAACTCTGAAAATAGTACTAAATTTTATCATATTTAACAGCAAAATAATCATGTTATTTCAAAAATTTGCAGCAAAATAAAAATTAAAAACAGTGAAGCAGTAATTTTGTTGACTTTTCAGCAAAATAGTTACATAATTTGGGAAGTTAAAATGAATTAACATCTTCAAATAAAATAACAGATTTTTTTTTTTTTTTTTTTTTTTTACTAAGTATTTTGTTATACTTCCAGGTTTAACACAGAGAAAAAATAAAAATTTATTCATTTGATATTTTCTGTAAATTTGAAGATGCTTCTAGTGTGCAGTATTTCTTTATTTGTGTAATTTGTTAGCTTTGATTAAATTCATGTATAATGTATTTAAAAAGACAATGCAGTCATGCAGTCACTTTAAAATTCGACTGGCTTGTATTGAAGACCAAAAAATTTTAAACCTAACTGTCAAAACTGATAACTGGATGTAATTTTACAGTTATCAAACTAAAATTTTTAGGTAGAAATAGCCTGTAAAATTTGAAAAATGAATAAATTCATTTTTCTAATTTAAGAAAATAAAATAATAGTAGCAATAATAAATCTTTAGAAAGCAAGAACAAATTTAATGATTGTGCTTTTTCTGAATGTGAACATGAAATTTAAAAACCTACATTAGGTAGTGAGTAACTTTTGTAATAAAATTCCTCACAGAATATATGATGGTCTTAGGCTTCAGCAGGCAATAAGTACAGTGGCGTCGCCAGAAAATTTTTCAGGAGGGGGCAAACTTTAAATTGCAAAATTTCAGCATGTTTTTAAAAAAATCAGTTTAAATGATTGGCTGGTTGGTTGAAGTGATTGTGTAAACCTGTGTGTAAGCATTTACTGCAACAATATTTTGTGTATGCAGTTTAAGCTAAAACATTTTACTTATAGAAATTATACAGCTTATTCTAAACTAACAATAATCCATAAAACGTACTGTCAAGTCGATTTTGCAGGGAAATGTTAGAGACAACCTATAAATGCAGGTCGAGTCGGTTTAACTCTAGTTGGCTCTGTGACAAAAATTTTATTTGGTCATTTGAATTTCTAATGACACAGCTTTTAAAGCTTTAATTGTAACTTTTTAAAATATTTTTTAAATTATAAAAATTTCCTGGAGGGGGCAAGTGCCCCCCCCCCCTTGCCCTTATGTGCAGACGCCCACCATGAATAAGTAGAAAGTCTCCTTGTACATGCTTAAAATTATACATGCAGCATGCAACATCGTTAAAGCATGTTATAAGAATGTTTAAAGGCATGGTTTGCATAAAAAGTGGTAGACACAGAATTAGTAATTATTTGTATAATGCTAAAACAAATTCTGATACTTTACATAATCCTTCAATTGACTGGAAATTTAGTACAACAAATATTTGATTTACATGCAGCTATATGATTTTCGGATTAACTTATATAACTGGCTTATTCACACATAGCTGGCACACATAAGAATTCTTATGCATTTTGCACAACTTTTTTTTTTTTTTTTTAAATGCATTTGGTCAATTTCTTATTTAAATCAACAAAGTGGAATTAACATATATAAAAAATATTTAGGTAAAAAAAGGGGTGGGAATATATATACATACATTTTATATCCTATAGTATTTAATTTGGATGAGGGGTGTAATTTATATGAATAATGTGATTCAAGGCTGCCATATGATATAAAGGTGTTGTAAAAGTGTAAACATTGCCATTCATTGAAATCATGTCCATGACTCTGGCTCAAAACACAGATATCTATAAAATTTCTTACAAACAGATTTCTCTGAGACGAATAAAATAACAGTTTCTCTAACATTAATCGTTTATAAAAAATGAACTTTATATTTCGTGGCACAATAACTTACTAAAGTTGCAATTTTTGAAGAATAAAAGTTATTGCATGAATTTTCATCACTGAAAATAAAATCAAAATTAATTGAAATACGTAAATTATAAACAATAAATATCTTTAAATATATGACATTAGAACTGCGCAACTACCTCTATAATTTATCAAGCTGGGTATCCTTGTAGAATTCGAAGTTTTAAATATGCTTTTTTGCACAATATGTAATTACACTAAGCTTATTTATTAATTTTAATAGGCACTTCCAAAAATACGGGGGGAAGGGGATTAAATTGGGTCATAAATTAAAAATAAACTTAATTTTAATACATTTCACCATATATGCTTCGCTCGAATAGTCTAAAAAGTTTCTCATTCTAGCTACACAACAAACACAGCATAATGAAAAAAAAAAATAATTTAACCAAGGAATGGAAGCGATACAATAATGAACTATAGTATTACAAATATATTTACAACTAATTTTAATCACATTCAACACTATGGAATATGAAAACATTCATACCTCATTGTCACTTGCGATGGTCATGTTTAAATTGGATTTCTGTTTTTTATATTCAGCTTTGACATCTGCTGATACAATGGTAGCAGTATTTCTCCCATTCTGAACTTCTTGAATTGTAAACTTTATTACAAATTCTGCTTTGAAAAGCTTACACCCATTAATACTTTCTTGTAAGCAGCAGAACTTCCGTGTCCTTCATTCTGTGAATGAGAATGTATTCTTGGATGTTTTCATGGGAAAAATATCCGGCCGATCAAGGATAGAATAAACTATGATCTTAAAAATTCACTGCTGAGAAAAAGGGGAGAAATTTTAACAAAAAATAATCAAAAAATTTAATAAAAATAATGGCGCTCACTACTTTGTTCAAGAAGAAACAATCTACGAGGTTAGAGGTAAATACCACCATCACGTGATCATTACGTCACCGGGATAAACCTCATTTTTTACCTTTATGCAAATAATTTTCGAGCTAAACTCAATGGGAATACCCACGCTTGTATGTAATCAACTTTTGCGTATAAGATACAATTAATTTCAATCAAAAATTTTAGTGCATAAAAAACAATTTTAAGCTTTTTTTTTTTTTTTAGAAACTAATTTCAAATTTCTTTCTTTCAGTCTCCCCAATCTATCGTAAAAAATTATAGAGTGTCTTGAAATTGAGATTTCTTCTTTTGCAGTTAAAATAAATTATTTCCTTATTTTTACTTTTAATCAATATTCATTCCTATTAAAAAGTAATTAATTATTATGCATTTTTTTTTCATAAAAAGTAAAGATATTAACATAGTTTTTTGTTACATTTGTTGCTCCATGATTAAAATCAAAATACATATTTAGGTGTCACCACGGATGGAATTTACATTAGGAAATAAACGATATAATAAAAAATACATATCTGAAGTATTTAAAAGTCAATGTTAACTGCACGATTTTTTCATACTCTTTTAAAAATGTGGTTTCAAGATCTTCTGTTTTCTTCTTTATACTACCGTCAAAGCAAATGTTAAAGCAAGAAAACATTCTTTAAAGAGTATATAATCTAAATATTATATAAATAGATTTTTTTTTTTTTTTGCTTGATGTTTTTACATTAAAATACGAGAAGTTTCTCTTCAGTTTAATTAAATTGTTGTCGTAATTATGTATGAATCTATTTGTTTGCTATTTAATATCATATGTCATTCCCGCACATAAAAAGTGTGCATGATAAAAACAAGAAAACATATCACATAAGAAATCGAAAATCGTATTATTACTTCGATAGATTGCATTCAATATATAGTGTATCCCCATTTCTCAAAACTAGTTTTGAGGACGAGTCGAATGGATTAAAGGGTTACCAAATTGACCATAAAGCGGAGATTTTCTGAACATCCAGTCATACGACATTTCCTTATCGCTATTCTCGTTGATTCAGCACATGTGCAGAAGCTTCCATGGTCGCGGGAAAAGTGGTTAAAGAACAATTAACCCTTTCTTTCCTCGTGATGACAATTGCAATCATAACATCCAAAATTCCCACTGACTTAAAATGATTAACTGTTTAACGTATATGTTGCCCTACCAGAGTTCCCAACTTTAATAATTCATTCACGAGCATTTTTAGCCCCGCCTTCTTTTCTCACCAGAAATTTTGTAGATTATTCCTCTTTATTATGTGAGAACGACTAAATAAAAAGAAAATATTTTTTTTTCAAAATTTCCTGTATGAAAAAGAGGCATGGCTAAAAATGATCGTGAATAAACTATAAAAGTTCGGAACTCTGTTCCCTACCGAAAATGTATATTTTAAATGGTTTCATTAAGCCTGTTGAAGAATAAAAGAATGTTCTACTCTATTTTAATAATAATATCGGTATCATTTTTCTTTTTTGGGAAATTTAAGCCAATTAACTGTTTGAAATATTTTTTATTTTGTTTGTTAATGTGTATGATTTGTATTTTAATTAATTGTAACATGTATTTCTTTGAAAAGTCTGATATTTTTATTTTTTGAAAATCTATGATTTTGAAAGGCATCAATCTTTATATTAAATACAAATAAATATTTCTTATTAGTTGCTTCGTTAAGTGTATTAATTCGCACTCCTATTACTCCTATTTTATTTTTATTTTATTTTATTTATTTATTTTATTTATTTATTTATTTTATTTTATTTTATTTATTTATTTATTTTTGAAATACATTTATGACTAAATATAAGATTTACTGTTTTATGGGGAAAAAAAAAAGGGGGTGGGGAATGAAAGTGCTTAATTTTTATCTGACATTAATTCATTTATTTGTTTGCTTCTTATTATCATCTCAACATACACAATAAATAAATAAATAAATAAAAGTAAATCCTTGCGACAAACAAACACAATGAGAAGAAAAATCAAGAAATATGTTGTTGTTTATATAAATAATGAAAATCCTGAAAAGAGTGAAAGGATGTGGCACCTATAATCCTTTTCTTTTATAAATCGGATTAGATTTTGAAATCTTTTCAGACAGGATTCCTTTTTTTTTTATCTTATTTAAAGAGACATCATCTCCTTAAACCTGATATTTCTTATACTTGTTTTTTAACTCACGCATATATATATATATATTTCTTAAGTAAAGTTTTATGAATTTTAAGGTTCATATTTTTGTTTAATACTTAATAATAATTTTAACTGTAGGTACATAGTTATTCTAAAGAATATATTTAACTTAACAGAACTTTTATTTACAAATAAATAAATAAAAAAAAAAAATAAAAAAAGAAGGAAAGAATATATTTTTTAAATATGAAAAAGCTGAATTTAAAATTTTTGTAAATTAATATCATATGTCCTTTTTTTTTTATTTTTAATTGGGTTGAATTGGGTATTATAACTCTTTAAAAGTGTAATAATTTAAGAACAACAATAAAAATAAAATTCTTTATTTATTTAATACCTAAACATACTTGCACCAATCCTAACTAATATTCCTTAAAATTGTTTGCAACGCCCCTTTTCCATACCATTTAATATTTAGAATAATTACCATCGAATATAATTGAATTCAAACAAGAAAATCACTCTTATAAAAGGCTGGTGTAAGGAAAAAAAAAGTGAGAAAAAAAATTGTACGGAATATTAATTAGAATGTTTAGAATGTTGGCAATAATTTCTAAGTTACACAATAAAGCATAGCTGCCAAGTTTTTAAAATTTATTCCGGAATGTTGTTATAGCTCCGCCCTTTTTTCACACCGTAATCCTTTTAGCGAAATTTTCTTGATATATAATCATAATTATATATTAAACAAAATTTTTGACAAATATTACGGTGTGGAATAAAGGGCGAGGCTACCAACATTCCGGAATAAATTAAAAAACTTGGCAGCTATGCAATAAAGGATAAATGAATCCTTAGTAAGGCATGAAGTGTGCAAAACTTTCCGTTTGAAGATGAACTCTTACAGCACAATTTTTCAAAAATAATCCCCCTCATACAATCTTCAATATAATTACTGACAAATATGATAGGAATGTTTAATAAAAAAGTGATATAAGAGTTGAGGCGATAAGAAGCAAAATCGTACACCTTTGGAAAACAAACTGAATGAGGACGTATCTATTTTAAATGGATGTTCACTTCAGAACAATTTTAACACAATTTCGGAATTTTTCATAAATACAATTTCATATATGCCAAGCCTCTGTTTCTCTCTCTCTCTCTCTCTCTCTCTCTCTCTCTTTTTTTTTTTTTTTTTTTTTTTTTTTTAACGGAGCGGAGACTGCACACAGTAAAGATTTTTATAATTTTTTTTTCAATTTATTTAATTTTATATATTTTTCGAAAATATACATGACAAATTTTTCTTTTAAAATTCTGGTGATAAATCTTATCTCAAAATTAGAAATGTTGACAGCTATGCAATTTATGCAAGATTTGTAATTGAATATTTAAATTTAGATTGAAGGTAAGTAAGAACCATTTGTCCCATTATCTGTTTTAACATTTTATGAACTAAAAATTTGATACACAATGAAACACGGAACAATATTCAAGTAAAGTCTTAAAATTATGTGAAAGTAACAAAAATGGATATGTTATATATATTTTATAAATTTTATATTATTTCCACTTGATTTTCTTCATTATATCTACGTGATGTAATTTTGAATTTTTTCTTACAATACATAAGCATTTTGTGAAAAGGCCTTTCAAGCATATCCTGTTGATACTTCAATAAGTGATATTATATAAAATTTCTAAAATTTAATTAATATTTTTCGTATATTTGTTTGGTATAAAAGAATTTAATTTAAAATTTATAATGAAAAATTGAATAAAACCTTCATCCAACCTTTAATTACTTAAATATTGATTATACACATTAACTGCAAATTTCAAAGTAGTTTAAAATGGGGGGGATGAGGGGTAGAGTATTTCATAACACCAATGAAAATGTTTTCAGGATTCAGTTTAAAGAATAGAAAAATTTACCTTTGTATACAGTTTCTATAAAACTTACTGTATTAAACCTTAAATGTTTTGCTTTATATGACTTCTTTTTAAAAACTTTTCAATGAATAAAATATGCCTCGCTATCCAGTTATGTAGCATTAAAACCTTTTAGCTTGGTAGCATAAAAAAAAAAAAAAAAAATCCTTGAGGTACTTTAAAACAAATTTGCTTATGAATTACTCACAAATTGAAATATAAACAGGATTATTTATTTACGTTATCGACCTTTTTATCCGTGATTTGTGTATGTTCCATAAAAATGAATTTGGCAACTGCCCTTTTTCTCTCTTAGACCTTATATTGAGACAAAAAAAAAAAAAAAAAAAAAAAAGAGTTATTTAAGTCAGATATATATATATATATTTTTTTTTTTTTTTGAAAATGAAAATTGGTGTGGTTTGAATTTTATTTGTATTACGTACTATAAATTATCTAAGTAATTTAAACTACAAACGAATCTCGTTAACTTGAACACGCTCAATGTGAATTACTTTTAATATGAACTGTTTCCACAAACCCCGTTAAAATGAAAATTAGATTATGAGTTACCGATAACATAAGCTACTGATAACATGCACAATTTTTTCCCCTTGAGATTCTCGTTAACGAGGCTCGACTGCATTTAAAGCTCAAGTCAACCAGTCAAGGTTTTTTGAATATTATATATACATATATATATATATATATATGTATATGTCAAGAGAACTATTTCCCTCATATATTATTATTTATACCTTCCTTCATAATATACTTCAATAAAAGTATTTATTAGACCATGCAATGAAAATTTCTCACACAAAATATTTAAATGCTTTGAAAATATTTTTGTAAAATGTTACTTTCTAAAACGTGTAACTATAGGCTACCTTTCGGCTACCGAAAAATTTTAACAGAATGATTTATTTTATTTAATGATGAAGTAAAATAAAACAAATTATTACAATTTTTCTGTAGCCAAAAGGTAGTAAGTGGAAAACAATACGGATGACGTTTTAAAGGAACGCCAAAAGGCGTGTCTTACTGTTCAAAATAGGAAAATATGCCGAACGTTAAGGGTTAATTCAGTAGTCGTAGTCACCACCTATTTCTTCGGGACATTTTCAAAAATGAGAAAATTATGTCTTTTTTGATACTACTATTTCTATACAATAATTTTTATACTGTTTAATCACGACATACCAATTTAAAAATACAATGAATATTTCTCTAAAAATAAGGTGGTGGGCTAAAGAAGCGAAGTTTTCTCATCCTTGAAAGTGTCTTGAAATAAAAAGCTGGAGACGAAGACCCTTGTTTAATTTAATTTATTTCCGTTTTTGTCATACTTCTTTATACATTTATTTACTTCTAGATATTTCTTGAATGTAAATAGGAAACAAGAAAATTCCTTTTTAAAAAGTCTTATAAAGTGAAAAATCAAGAAATGTGTTGTTTAAATTGCAAATTAAATTTCGAAAAACAGATGAAAAGATATACCTGTAATCCTTTTCTTTTATAAATCGAATTCAATTTCTAAAATCTTTTGAAAAAGGATTTATTTTTAAAATCTTATTGAAAGAAATGGATTTATTTTTAAAATCTTATTGAAAGAAATATTATCTTCTTAAAACATTTATTTATATTTTTTGCAATATTTCACCTACTTTTTCAATTTTTTATTTTTGTTTAATTTTACAAAAGTTCATATTTCCTAAAGATTTAAACGTATTAGAAATAATGAATTACTATTTTAATAGTGTATATTAAGTTTATGTTGCTAACTATTATTTATTTTTTATCACAAAATTATATTTTAAATTTAAATGAATTTAAAACATTATATTCTGGCCTCATTTTTATTTATTTAAATAAGTATTTAATATAATTCGAAGAGCGTAATTTAAAAAGAACTAAATAAAAAATTTCAAGATCGATGAATCGATGAAAATTAAAAAAATACATCAATAAAAATGTTTATTTATGCATTGAAAGCAGGGTTTTCACAAAGGAAAATTTGGATACCAAAATTTTTATGTAGATTGTTTTTTGTAAATAGTTATCAAAGGATATTAACGTTTAGTCAAAGCTAAAATTACTATATAAAAATAGTGGTGTTCAAATTTTCCTTTATGGGAACACTGATTTAATAGCTTCAAACCGTCCCAAATTTTAGATACTGGATTTTTATTTTATATTATTTTTTTCCCTAGGAGTTTTCCTCTTATTTCATAGTACACAAAATGTCGTCGTTTGTGCACATCGTTCACAAATGCTTATAAAAATTTCTGCGAAAAAAAATATTAGTAAGCAAAAATCAGAACTGTGGGGCAGCTATGATATTTGTTCTAAATGAATACCTAGTTTTTAGATATCATACATTTTACAATGTTTTTAGAAAATGCCTTAAATTCTGTTTTCTAACTGATATAGATTTTTATATAAGAAGTTAACTTTAGATTATAGATTTAAAAAAAAAAAAAAACTTTAACAATTTAAATACATTCTTTAAACCACATTCATAATATTGTACTCATATATACATACAAGATGTACATGCAAATTTTTTCGAGTGGAATCTTAAAATTAGGCGCATAATAATAATAATAATAATAATAATAATAAGACATTTTATTATTGCTTGATTTCAATCATTATACCTATGCTATAAATTTTTAGTGGTTTTTTTTACAATATAAAAACTTTAAATTTTTTTTTACACGTTAGTAAATGTTACTTAAAAAAATAATAACAAATTTAATATAATATTTTTTGCATTGCATTACAATTTCATTTATTATAAGGTTTTCATTTTTTTATTATAAGGTTGAACTCTGCATTTTTTTATTACTAATTATTTTGCATGGGCGATGAAAATAAAATCAGTCATAGCTATTAAAAGACTGGATTCTGTCATAAAAACCATCAAACCAGAAGATCTGAATGCGGCAGATTCCCGAGAATGGGATTTAAAGAATTCAAACGCAGTAACTTATATAAAATCACCTTTATCAGATGAACAAGCATTACAGTTTGCTAATAAAGAAAATGCCAAAATTTTGTGGATAAAAAGAATACGTTTACCAGCAAAATAAAAGATTGAAGAATAGATGCAGGTAATGAATTGAAGAATTTGCGAATGAAACATAATGAGCCAGTAAATGAGTACATGGCTCGATCTAAAGGGATAGCAGTCAATCTCTGGGACTGGAGATTTCCTCACTAGAACTTATTTATTATACAGTTAGAGGGCTGGAAGGAAATTTTATAAAAAATTAGAGACGTTTTCATGACTCAAAGAGAGAAAACAATGGAAGGGATCTTTAACCCGTTAGTAGTCACTAGTTGATCGATTCGCCGCCCATCTTTTTAATGTTTATTCAATAGCCACCAAAAATTTTTAGAAGTGGCATTTGATATATATAAAAGTCGAATCGACTCGAGTAATCGTCATTTATGTATATCGAATGACCCTTCTAAAAATTCTGGTGGCTGTTGAATAAACGCTAGAGGAATGGTCGGCGAATTGACCGACTTGCGACTACTAACGGGAAACCTTTCAGGGGCAGTGGTAAAAATTTTATACCACCTAATTTCATTTTCTTACTTCGAAAATTCATCCCAGAAACTTTTTATAAATTTTTACTTTTTTATCTTATGCGAAAATATTAATTTATTACTTTTCTTCTGATCCTGTTTTCAAACTGTGGTGACACTTGATATTAAAAGAAATTAAATTCATTGCCCCTGAAAGGGTTAATTTTACGAGAAGAGGAAGCGAACAGTTCGAATCCGCGCAATAAAGAAAACAAAGTTGACGAATTTTACGTAAAGAGAAGCGCCAGAACAAAAAACTGTGTTACATATGCAGGTGCCCAGTGGCGGATCCAGAACTTAATTTTTTTGGGAGGGGATAAGACTTTTCAAAACGATATTCTAGACCAATAAAAAATTTACAATTACAATATTCAATTGTGAATGTCAGTGTTTTTTTTTTTTTTTTTTTTTTTTTTTTGGGGGGGGGGGGGCTCTTTAAATCCGCCACTGCAGGTGCCCTAATCACCTTGCAAAGGACTGTTTCTATGAAAATAACAGCCAAAAAACTTATAACTACTCATATGGATTGAGAAACAAGAAAATCAAAATATACTCCTTATGATAATTAAAAAAAAAAAAAAAAACAAGCTCCGTATTCAGTGCTTCTCATGATAATTTAGTGTGTTTATTTTGTGTTTTTATTTTAGATTCAAGAGCCTCTAATCACATAGTAACAGACAGAATATGGTTTAAAAACTTAACACCAGAGAGTAAGGATATATATCTAGCAGGCAAGAATTCGAAAATTGTGTGTCATGAAACTAGAAGAGTCAAATCCAAAACTATAAGTAAAAATTCTATTAATTTAACTATTGAAAATGTTTGTTATATACTTGATTTGCGCTATAATCTTCTATCTGTTACTTTATTAATGGATAGGGGTTGCCATATTACATCTACTAAAAATTCTGTGTTAATTTTTTATAGTAATAACTAGTCACTAGTCACTAAAGCCTATAAAAATGACAATAAACTTGAAATTCATTTAGAGCCTATTTCTAGTAAAGAATGTAATATGACAATTAATGCTGTTCATTATGAAATGTGGCACAGTAGATTATGTAATTTGAATCCTAATTATATGATAAAAATGAAAGAGAATCTTGACTTTAATGTTATAAAGGATTTTAATTGTGAAATTTATGACATAAGCAAGTTAACTAGGAAAACTCATCCATTTGTTAATATAGAAAAAAATTCTAAAATTCTAGAATTAATTCATATAGATTTGTGTGGGTCTGTTAGTCCTGTGTGATTAGGGGGCATTAAATATTTTAGATAACACTGAATGATTTTTCTAGCATGTGCTTTACCTATTTTTTGAAAAGTAAAAACGAAGTATTTGAAACATTTTGTAACTTTAAGAGTAAATATGAGAATTTAACTGTTAAAAGAATAAAAAGACTCAGGTCGGATAATGGCCAAGAATTTGTAAATGCAAAGTTGGATAATTATCTTATTACATGGCATGAAAAACAGTCCCTTATAATTGTGAACAAACGGGAAGGCGGAAAGAGCCACCCGTGTATTATTAGAAAGAACTAGCACCGTATTATATGAAGGTGAATTACCATTATATTTTTGGGCGGAAGGTATAAACTTTAGCACACAAGTTTCTAATATAACACCGCGTAAAGAAAAAAAAAGTATCCCTTGAAATATGGACGGGTAAAAAACCTAGATTGAATTACTTAAGAAAATTTGCTTGTGTAGCATATTTTTATATCCCTAAAGTATTAAGAAATAAATTTGAAATTCCAGGAAAGAAAGGGATTTTCCTAGGTTATAGCCGTCAACGTAGAGCTTATAAAATTTATAATTTAGAAAGTAAAAAAGTAATTGGAGAAAGGTCGGTTAAATTCAATGTATCGTCAAAAGGCAGTTTAAAAAAAAAAAAAAAAAAAAAAGAAAGAAAGAAAAAAAGAAAAAAATGCTGTCTAGGATATTCAGTCATTTTATAATATATCCCCGAAAGAGACTGATACGATAATAAGATTAAAAAAAACAAAGTGTCCCATCTTTAAATCTCTGACGAGGAAAAGAAAGAAAAATTTCTTCGATAACTCGTATTATCCTATCGACATCCACATTCTACGTATAACAACAAAAAGGAAAACATAATAAGCAATAGTGTGTTTGAGATCTAATCTGATTTAAGACGGCAACCTTTAGCCGTCATTTTCTAGAGACGTTCAATAAAAGTGAACAAATGAACTGTGACAATCGCCACGGAAATAAATTACTTTTATTTTGTCGTATATATTTTCTGGCGGATAAATATTATTTTTAGCAATCATATTCTAAAATCATCAACATTTGATAGCTAGGAGACCATCAGTGAAAAAAGGAAAAAACAGAGAATGAGAACAAGACCGGGTGTAATTTCGAATTGTAGAGGAGCGAAAGAATTCAAACAAATTTCGGCCAAATTTACAGAAAATGTTTCGGGTAATTACTTAGACGCAAAAAGCGATATTAATTGTTAAAATTGGGAAATTGCAATGCAAAATGAAATGAATTCTTTAAATAAATATAATGTTTAGGAGATCGTTGACAAGCCGATTGACGCGAAGTTGATAAAGAGCAAATGGATTTATACAAAAAAGAAAAGGATTTGGGCTATATCATTTTTATGGCAAGTTTATGTACAGCGGGTCTTAATCTAATTAAAAACTGCGATTTTTCAGAATCTTTTTTCACCTGTTATATGTACAGAATCCTTCCAATTAGTGATTGCTCTTGTAGCTAAAATAAATTTAACTGTAAAATTCTTAGGTTTATAAAATTTAATTGTAAAATTCATCTCACTGTATATTCATACAGTGACTTAAAGGAAACTGTATACATAATACCTCCAAAAAGATTTGAAAAATCAATAGGTACGGGAAAGGTGTGTAAATTGAAAAAGAGCTTGCATGGTTTACCGCGATCAGGTAGAAACTGGTATTTGAAAATAAAATCTGAATTAGGAAAATTAGGATTGGTAGAAATTAGAAAATTGTATATTCATTAAAACTGACAATGATACTTTTTTTATTTTGCGTATTTATGAACATGATTTAAGTGTATTCTGTAATTATCAAGAAACACATGAAAATATTGTATTCAAAATTAAAGAGGTATTTGAGTTACACGAAAACAATAAATCTAAATTCCTAGGTATAGAAATTGTAGAAAATGATAATGGTATCTGTTTATCACAAACCAAATATATCGAATCGTTATTAGAGAAATATAATTTAGATGAATGTAAAACTGTAAAAAATCCCAGTTGTTAAAAGAGAAGATAAAAGCTTACCATTTACAAACGAAATTATTGGTGTAAATATCTATGTTTACACAGTAAAATTTTCTGTAAAATTAAAGCACTTTTTGTTCGTGTAATGTACAGTCAGCCAAAAAAAAAACGCCCCCCCCCACCTAATTTCGCCGTAAATTATCGTAGAAACATTTGACTGGTACCGATCGATTTGTAATAACGTCTAGTTTATAACGGTATAGTTACATTTTGCCTAGGGGTCTTCTACATATTAAAACTAGCATTAACTTAATTTTCTTCAAAGGCAACCCCTATTTTTAACTTCATATTCAGATTTCTGAGATCAAGGCAGTTCGGAAAACATACCTACTTATATACTTTAAATCAATACTAAATAGAGTTACACGTGAAAATGTATTAGGGTCCGTCTATACATTTAGAAAATATAAATCCTGATCTACCACCCAGTGTACATTATTTATTAAGTTTCACACTGGAAAAAAAAATTCAGAAATGTTAATTATAAAATAAAAAATCACTAATTAACAGAACTCTCTGAGTTAGTTTATGAAATAAAAGATTTTTATTGGTTTCTATTGATTAAACATCAAGTAGTTCACTTTATACGAAGAAAATTAAATAGTTTGAATACATATTAAAATATCTATCAAAAGAGAGAAAAAAAAAAAGGTAAATGGTTTTATATTTGTTTGAAAATTCAAAATTATTTTTACTCAAGCTGCCATATACTTGTGTGAAACGGTGGCACTCAACCTGGTTCCCACGGACGTTTCACAGTGACAATGGGAGTTTGTTCTGATACTGCAGTTACTTTCATTTCCTTTAATTTAATTGACTTTTTAAAAATATTAAAACAGATTTTTTAATTTTTATTTATTTATTTATTTTTTTTTTTTTTTTCATGACATTATTAAAAATTTTCGCATAAATCTCCACGATATTCTTTTGCTTTTATATTTTATAATGTTAACAAATTAATATGCAAAATAATAAATCCTACTACTTAATGGGATGTTCTAAAATTCTACTCTGAACACATATACCGAAGTGGACGGTGGGTGTAGAAAGGCTGACTACCCTTAATCTAAATATTCAGTTAAAAAGGTCAAAATGTTACATTACTCTATTTAAAAAAGGGGGGGGGGGGAGAAAGAAAGAAAATAATAATAATAAAATAAAATAAATAAAATAAAAATAAATAAATTAAAAATCTGATCAATAAACTATGGGAACAGAAGCAGGGAAGCCATCGTCTCCGTGAACGATAAAAATTACGATGGCATGTCTCCGGACCATCGTAGGGGTGCGTCCCAGACCGTCGCCAATTACCCATAGCGTAGTACTAGTGCGACATTAAACCCAACATACCTACCAATATATTGTGGTGTGAACTGACGTATAAGTGACCGATTACGCATGTATTTCAGTGTGGAATGGCTTTCTTAGTAGGAAAAATCTGTTTGGATTTTCACAAATATATATGATTTTATGTTTATTTAAAATTTGCTTTGGAAGAAGATGATGACTCCTCATTTAAATGCTAATGCTGAAGGTCACATGTGGATAGCGTTAAAACGTAAAAATCTATGTTAAAGTAAGATAAATTTCTCTTAAAAAAAAAATAATAATAAAAGGAATAACAGTGGGCTAAAAATATCCCGGAATAAGTTAAAATGTTGTTTATTCTGGTTTTAGTCAGGTGATATCACTTGTGCTAAATAGCTCGATCTTAAGCTCAGGTTCAGCTCATCATTGAAATATATTTTTTAATATCTGCCGCACCAAAATATTTAAAACACAAATGCCAATTTTCATATATTTTGAAATCTTCCCGTTTCAACTTTAAAAGCATTTAGATAAATTTATTTTATTTTGAATTTTTAAATTTAGACGATTAAATGCTTTTAAATGAAATTTCAGGATTCTGTAAGATCAATATCTATATATTTGAAAGTAATAAGACTATTCCTTTGTTTTAAACTTTTATTCCATAGAAAATGTGACTTTGATTTCGTGATTAGGAAATTGAAAATAAATACTATTGAGCTATGTTCCAATAACAGATCTTATAAACTTAAAAAAAAAAAAAAAAAAAAAAAAAAAAAAAAAAAGCAATTTTTCACTATTTCATTCTGTATTAAAAAACTTTTAATAGAAATTTGATATTTTATTATGTTACATTATGTTAAACAGTTACGTTACATTATGTTACGTTATGTTAAACAGAAAATTTATGGTGAAAAATCTTTTTAAAATTATTAAATATTCATAATAATAATAATAAAACGATTGTCGAATGCATAATTGCTGTTTCATGCATTCGGTTTCGCTGTACCGTGTTTTCTAAAACATGATATTTAACTAGAGGTGTACGTACTCTTGAATATTGAAATGCGAAAAAAAGTGTAACATGGTTAAAATAGAATTTTAGCAGCGAAAAACTAGAAAAATATATTTAATGCTTATGAAGAAAGACTTAACATATTAGGATCGGATATATTCCTCTCTTGTACCGTAAGCCACGCCTTTTCACAAATTTTCTAAACCTTTATAATAATAATAAAAAAAAATTTGCATATTTGTAATTAAATCATTTAAGTTTTGTCTTCAATAACCGATGTAGTAAATACCATTGTGATTTATGCATACCAGCGTCACATATAGAGTCAAACAGGAATATGCAAATTAGTCTTTTTTTTTTTAAATAGTGTTTCAGCGAATCAGAGGCGGGGTTTCTTTTCTTTTGAAATTCTTTCCCAATCCCTCGCCTACATTGTGATAACTTTACAAAAATATGCCAATTTGTATAATAAACATCGAAATATTGCTTAGGAAACAAAAAAAAAAAAAAAATAACATAAAGGTAAATTAAAATAGTTTTCCGTCAAATTATATACAAACATTTACTTATAGAGGATACAGATTATAACAAGTGACGGCCCCCTAACAGGAATAAAAAGTTAAATATCATTGTAACTCAAAAAATAATGTTAGGAGCGAGCTGTAAATTTGGAAACCCATGTTTTTGATGATACCCGTTCTATTCGCGCAAAAATTAACATAGGTCATAATTCATAATTTTTTCAAATATGAATTTATCAATAATTTTCATAATTCAAAAAATGATTTTTTAGCAAAAATTTGCATGGAATATGTTTGGGTCACTTCATTCTAACGAATAAAAAAAACAGCATTTAAATATCACTATTATTTCGGAAGATATGATTTAATGTTTGTCACATTCATTTAATATTAGCATCCCCAAACTTTGACAGCTTATAACTCTATGAAAAATTGAGCGAAATATACAATCTATACCATTTTCCGTGATGATTCGATCCAAAGAATTCAAATAAATTATAAAAAAGGGGGGTTACAATTGAAAAAGTGGAGTTGATGTCAGTTTTAATATGTAGACGACCCCCTAAGTAAAATCTAACTATAACATTATAAACTAGACGTTATTACAACTGATCGATACCAGTCGCATGTTTCTACGATAATTTACGGCGAAATTAGGTGTATGTGTGTGTGTGGGGGGGGGGGGGGGGGGGGGGGTGGCGTTTTTTTTTTTTTTTTTTTTTTTTTTTTGGCTGATTGTACAAAATTGTGTTACAAATTCTAATCTCGTGTAGCTACGCCTCGCCAGTAGCCACAAAGGTCTTCTTTTAACCCTTTGCGGCGCAAGACAATTCGGATCATTTAAATTATAATGCCACCGGAATTCATGAACTAAATTAAACACGGTTGAAAAAACTGGCCTTTTCTGATATGTTATAAAAGTAAATTTTTGCTAAAAAATTTCCGGGATGAATTTTTGCAGCTGGGTCTTAAATTTTGCGTCCTCGCAGCAAGGACGCCGCGCGTTAAGGGGTTAAAGATGATAGACTGGAGGAGACAGCTCCGAACCCAAATAAATATCGTTCAATATGTAAACAGAGCTGCCAACTTAATCGGTCAAGTTGTTAGTACCGCCCCTTTTTCTACACCATTCATTTCTTAGAGTTTTTTTTCTTCTTAATTCATCGCAAATATATTTGAAGAAAAATACCTTAAAAATTAAGTGGTGTATAAAAAAGGGGCAGTACTAACAATTTGCCGGATTAGGTTGGCAGCTCTGCCAACCTAATCCGGCAAATTATTAGTAACGCCCCTTTTTCTACACCACTTAATTTTTAGAGTAATTCTCTTCAAATATATTTACGATGAATTAAGAAAACAAATACTCTAAATATATATTGATACAGATTATAACAAGTGACGGCCCCCTAACAGGAATAAAAAGTTAAATATCACTGTAACTCAAAAAATAATGTTAGGAGCGAGCTGTAAATTTGGAAACCCATGTTTTTCATGATACCCGTTCTATTCGCGCAAAAATTAACATAGGTCATAATTCATAATTTTTTCAAATATGAATTTATCAATAATTTTCATAATTCAAAAAATGATTTTTTAGCAAAAATTTGCATGGAATATGTTTGGGTCACTTCATTCTAACGAATAAAAAAAACAGCATTTAAATATCACTATTATTTCGGAAGATATGATTTAATGTTTGTCACATTCATTTAATATTAGCATCCCCAAACTTTGACAGCTTATAACTCTATGAAAAATTGAGCGAAATATACAATCTATACCATTTTCCGTGATGATTCGATCCAAAGAATTCAAATAAATTATAAAAAAGGGGGGTTACAATTGAAAAAGTGGAGTTGATGTCAGTTTTAATATGTAGACAACCCCCTAAGTAAAATCTAACTATAACATTATAAACTAGACGTTATTACAACTGATCGATACCAGTCGCATGTTTCTACGATAATTTACGGCGAAATTAGGTGTGTGTGTGGGGGGGGGGGGGGCGTTTTTTTTTTTTTTTTTTTTTTTTTTTTTTTTTTTGGCTGATTGTACAAAATTGTGTTACAAATTCTAATCTCGTGTAGCTACGCTTCGCCAGTAGCCACAAAGGTCTTCTTTTAACCCTTTGCGGCGCAAGACAATTCGGATCATTTAAATTATATGCCACCGGAATTCATGAACTAAATTAAACACGGTTGAAAAAACTGGCCTTTTCTGATATGTTATAAAAGTAAATTTTTGCTAAAAAATTTCCGGGATGAATTTTTGCAGCTGGATCTTAAATTTTGCGTCCTCGCAGCAAGGACGCCGCGCGTTAAGGGGTTAAAGATGATAGACTGGAGGAGACAGCTCCGAACCCAAATAAATATCGTTCAATATGTAAACAGAGCTGCCAACTTAATCGGTCAAGTTGTTAGTACCGCCCCTTTTTCTACACCATTCATTTCTTAGAGTTTTTTTTCTTCTTAATTCATCGCAAATATATTTGAAGAAAAATACCTTAAAAATTAAGTGGTGTATAAAAAAGGGGCAGTACTAACAATTTGCCGGATTAGGTTGGCAGCTCTGCCAACCTAATCCGGCAAATTATTAGTAACGCCCCTTTTTCTACACCACTTAATTTTTAGAGTAATTCTCTTCAAATATATTTACGATGAATTAAGAAAACAAATACTCTAAATATATATTGGTGTAGAAAAAGGTGTGGTACAAACAATTTGCCGGATTAGTTTGGCAGCTCTGTGATAGTAAGCTCCATAGGTGGGCGTTATTCTTTTATATTACATTATTTTAAATCAATGTTTTCTGTATTCATATTTAATATAAATTAATATACATTACAATTATACTCTTTCTAATCAAAGTATTTGTACCTATAATGCATTGATTGTACAAATGTGAATATTGGGTATATTGCAAAGAAATAATGTAACCTATGCAATCTAAAGAAACGCTCGCTGGAGGAGTTACAAATTTTCAAATGACGCGAATTCACATCAGCGGTCGCGAAAGTGTTAATAAATAAGCTTTTTAAAATTGTTAAAACTATTTGTCTGTCAATCAATGTGGCGTGTTAAAAATAGAAATGTTTCGAATCCAATACATTTTTATTGAAAAAAAAAGGATTTTTTTGGACAGTTAGGTATATATTCCTTCTTTTCTGTCTTTGTTTCGCCATGAGAAATCATAATATTTCCGAAGATCTATCACTTAATTCACTAATTAACTAATCGCTTGTGGTTAAAAATATTCAATCACAATTATTTTGCAGAATGTAAAGTTTCTATCTAAGCAAATGCTTTGCTCTTAGACCTTAAGAAATAACTGGAAAGTATATAAAACCTTTTATTTGAAAATTATTTTTAAACGTTTGCTATATTTAAGAAAAAATAAATAAATTCTTAGCAGAACATTTTTTTTTTATTAAATTTTCGTTACGTACAAATAGTTTTTTATTATATTTGTAAAGTAAAAACTATAATATGCAAGAAAGTCTATTTTTCTGCTATTACTTTCTTAATAATGAAAATATATTTGACGATAACACTAATTGTTCTTCGTTTACAGATACTTTATTTTAACTTTATTTGAGGTATTTATAATTAATTACTCTTGTAAAGCTAATTTGCGAATTCTAAAAGAACACGAAAAGTTAAAAGAACGAATAAAATACTTTTCCACACTAAGAAAGAATCTCTTAAGACGAGAAAAAAAATTAAGGTAAATCCTTTTTACTTATAAATAGGATTACGTTATTAAAGTCTTAAAAATCAAAGATTTGTTTTATCCTATTATGAGGAAAATCATGCCTTTTAAATACTCCAAAGATTACAGTTAATGTTTTAGTCGTTTTCCCAAAGCAATATGCATGATTTAAAGCATATTTAATTAATTAATATTAATCGTTGGAAATTTTAAACGCGACATTATTACTGTTAAAAAAATAAAATAATAAAATAAAATAAAACAGATTTAATTAAATAGATTTATCTGATACTATTTGCAAACTATATTTTTAAGCTATATATTTTTTAAATTAATTATTTTAATCTTATTATTTCTTTTGACCATAAGTTTATTATTATTATTATTATTATTATTATTATTAATTTCCACCTGTAACGGTTATTATGTGATACGCACACAAATACGTACAGAAATACGCATACGAAATTCTTCAAATACGCTCAGTGTTTATTTACTACTATGTGATTGAAAGTAGTTGTGAAATGATAGAAATATTTGATTATACTACAGTGTTTAAAATTTACGGTAAATTAACACTCTATCGAACAAAAAAAATCTGGCGTGACCAGTGGCGGATCCAGAACTTGACTTTTTTTTTTTTTGGGGGGGGGGGGCTAAGATTTTTCAAAGTGTTATTCTAGACCAATAAAAAATTTACAATTGCAATATTCAGTTGTGAATGTCAGTGTTTTGGGTGGGGGGGCCTTAAGCCCCCTAACACCCCCTTAAATCCACCACTGGGCGTGACTCCACACAACTTCTTGGACATTTAACAGTTTCCTGCCGTTTTAACAAGTTCGAATTGATTAATGCAGTAAATAAATAAAAGTAAAAAATATAATAGGGTATTTGAGTATATATCTCTAAGTTTATGTACTTGTAGAATGGACAGTAATGTATTCCTATTCTTTTATGCATCGCTGTAAAGCAGCGTTTATCAAAGTGTCAGCAAAAGAGCACTGGTGCTCCAGAAAGTATTTTCAGATGTTGAGCCGGATGATTAGAGAGAGCATGGTTCAAAAGTTCTAACCCTCCCCATGCTCTCTCTAATCATCCGGCTAAACAAAAAATTGGCACCTTTTACACTTACGTGTATCGTGCCCTTAAAATTTGTTCTGATACTTCTTCTCTTAAAGAAGAACTCAATTATTTAAAGACCGTTGCTATTAAAAGAGGTTTTAGATCTTCTATAATTGATAAAGCTATCAAAAAAGTTCAGTAGGCCAACTTATAATTCTACTCTTTCCATTGATGATAAAATAAACCTGATAATCTTGTTGTCTTGCCTTTTTATCCCCCCTTATGTTTTAAATTAGCCAAAGTTTTGAAGCG
This sequence comes from Salticus scenicus, assembly GCA_963930645.1. NCBI lineage: Eukaryota > Metazoa > Arthropoda > Arachnida > Araneae > Salticidae > Salticus > Salticus scenicus. The sequence goes on along the minus strand of CAWVNO010002462.1, from coordinate 60,038 downwards.
TTTCAATTTTCACGTTATTTTTAAACCTGTTAATAAATTCCAATTCTCTTCAACTAAATCCCCTGTTCCCGAGCTTCATAAGTGGGGTATCTATAATGTCCCTTGTAATAATTGTGATTTATCTTATATTGGTCAAACAAAAAGAAATCTTGAATGCCGTTTACCTGAATATTATCGGTATGTTGTTAATCAAGAAATTTCTAAATCTTCTATTGCAAAGCACAGTTGGAAATTTGATCATAATTTTAATTTTAACCCGTTAGTAGTCGCTATAGACAGCGCCACCTATTACAGATTGTGTACTTTTTCTATAACTCTCAGCAATAATTTTAAAAAGTGATGTGATCGACGTTCCTTCGATTTTATTTGCGTTTTATGTATATCAAATGCTACTTCTAAAAATTTTTGGTGGCTGTTGAATAAAAAAATCTGGCAACACAGAAGGATGGGCGGCAAATCGACCAACTAGCGACTACTAACGGGTTAAGAATGCCAAAATTATCTTTCACGCCAAACACGTTTCCGAACTGGATTTTTCGGAAAATTTAGCTATTTACCTTAATCGTGATAAAATTATCAATGAAAAATCTGATTCCACTTTGCTGTCTACAGCCTGGAAAAATTTGTTTAATTCAATTAAATAATTTCCTTCATTATGTTTATAACACAATAATAGTTATAATTAAATAATTATAAATAATAATAATAATAATAATAATAATAAATTTTATTAAATTTACTTAATAGTACAATATTAATTGAAAAAAATAAATAAATAAAAGATATAAAAAAAAAATAAATAATAAAAAAAAAAAAAAAAAAAAAAAAAAAAAAAAAATTGAAAAAAAAAAAATTATTGTTTATTCCTTCTCTCCCTCCTTTTGTTTTTGTGTGTGCATGTGTGTTCCTCTCTGATTGGTCCTGCATGATGCTTCCTATTGGTTGTTTGTGTTGCTCCTCCCCTTCTGGATTTTGCCCTGCTTTCAGTCTTGCTTTTGCCTCCAAGGCAGTAGCACGTGTTTTTTTGCACCTGATGAAGGAAGGCTACGTCCTTTCGAAACCGGTTGTGCTGGCTTAAAATTTATGGTGTGTGAAGAAGTCTTATTGTCTATTTATTAATCAAATTATTCAATTCGATCAATCTATTGAATGCCACCTCATGGAAAGGTAATTATCAAATACTGGCCAAACAGTTTGCGGAATTACATTTGTTTGGCGGTTTTCTAGGGTTTTTTAAAACAGAGTAGTAAACAAATTTTGGGTTTTATGGGACCACTGTGTAATTTAGTTGAAAAAGTTAACTGTGATATTTTTTATATGATTTTCTAAATATTGTCATGCAAATTTCATTTGAAATTTTTTTTATGTATTTGCTTTTCTCTTGTGATAAAACACCTTTTTTAAAATCCGTTTAATTAAAAACCTTCCGCAAACCTCTTATTTCTATCATGCAGGAACAAATAAATATTGGAAATATACATGATCTAATTAATCATCCGAATCTAATTTTGTATATCTTACTTCAACGAAATTTTTATTAATGATTTCTCGGAAAAGGTAAATGGGTACTCTGGTAGAATTAGAAAACGAGCAGAGGGATTTTCATTAAAACGATGACAATTTTAATCAAGCTGCATTATAAAAGTTTATTAAAGAAAAATATTGTAAATTAATGAAGTTTTAATTCCTTGATAACCCTTGGGATAAAGAATAATGCATATCATGAAGCTTTGTAAACTAAAAAAATGGAAATGACGAGTAAGCAATTCTAGATATTTTACATTTCTATTGGATAAATTAGTCATAAAGCATCTGTTTTAATTAACAGAAACTATTATATTATGATAATAAAAATTTAATTAAAAGAATAAAATGTTGCGTTTCATTAATTGAACATCATTTTATAATTCATCTATATCTAAAGACATCGACTTTGTGGAATGTTCTCAAAATTAAATTAGCTAAGCGAAATATTTGTAAAATATTATTGGATTTCGTACAAGCAGAAAAATTCTTGTATTGGATAATAATACGAAAAAGAAATATTCTTCGAATCTTGCGTTTCAGTTAATTCATTTATAATTCATAGTACAATAACAACAAGCTTAATTACTGTGAAAGACCAATTTTCATTACTGTTACAATTTTATGAATATTAATTATCAAATTCATTATTCCAAAAACAAAATGTAACAGATAATATCAAAATATTAATAAAAATTTTATAAAAAGAATGAGATGTTGCGTTTCATTAATTGACCATTATTTTATAATGGGCTCTTCCCACCTGACGTCAGAGGTCACATGATAGAGGGAAAAAAATAGCAGACGAAGTCTTGTTTATCTATAGCGATTGCTGAAATAACGTATTTTCTGTTCTTATTTTTGATCAATCGTATTTAAACTGTGTTATTTTTTTATACATCATCATTATTAATCCATTTTATATCATTATTCACCATCTTTTGTTTGCTGCATACATTTACAATCATCATTTAGTTTATAATTGTTATTGATGTTCATGAAGAACATATTAAATACTTTGATTTTTGGCACTGAAATCAGTGACAGTGCAATATCATACTGCGTAAATCCATTTGGACCAGTAATTAAGTTAATTAACTTGTTGTAACACATTTATGCAATTAAATTAAATGAAAATATTTTAAAATTTCAAATTATAATCCATAAACATTCCGCAAGAACAAGCTATTATTTATTGCTAAATCAGTTAATGTAACAGTTACACTAAAACATACAAAAATCGATTCTTACAGTTGAAAATAAATATACACATAAAGTGTTTTTAAAAAAATATTAAATTTAAAAATACAACTATTCTACTGCTTACAAATGCACAATATTACTTTTATTTTATTTTATATTAAATATTAGCATTTTTGTTCTTAAGAACAATATTTAATTGAATTCGATTAATCGTTTTCCTCTATCACATGATTGAGCTGACGAAACTGGGAAGTGTCCATTCCTCTGTATCTAAGGGCATCGACGTAGTGAAATGTTCGCAAAAAATAAATTAATTAATAAATTAATTAATTAAATTAAATTAAATTAAATAAATAAATACGTGAAAATAACTAAATGAAATATTTGTAAAACTAAAACTAAATTTCTATTAAAATTTTCCGGAAAAAAAAAAAAGTGCAAATTGGCAGTTATAATTATGGATTAAAAAAAAAAAAAAAAGAAGATGACGTAGTAGTATTATAACAAAATGCAAATCTTGTAAAATAAATTATAAAATTTAAGCATTTCATGTACTAAATTAACTTTTTGAACCGCTAAATAAACAATAATTAAAACGCGTAAATTAAGTAAAGTATTTCCTTCATAATGTTTTATGTATCAACTAAATATAAACATTTATAATTGAATAATATCTCCGTAACTCGTATATTATTTTATCAATAATTTATGAACTTTATACTCAATAAAATTAGATTATATAATCTGTACTAGGGTTTTGTTATATGAAAGAAGTCGAAAATAAAAGAAAATGATGAATTAGAATTCAGATAACGCAGCGTGAATTTTTAGCAGATTTTCTTTTTAGAAGGTAAATCGAAGAAAAGGGATCGAACGAGATTCCATATAGACTATTAAAGATAATACATTAATAAGTTTCACAGACAATTAATACCATGAAAAAAATAATAATAATAAAACCTTTAGATGTTCTTATATTTCAAATTTTAAGTCATAGGTTTGCTACTGGATCTCTATCTGGATCCATACCTTCCAAAAGCAGTATTTTCATTAAAAAAAAAAAAAAATAATAATAATTAATTAGTCTTGTATACATACTATAAACGATTAGACGATTACCATATAAAATTACTGGTTCTTGATATTACGGTCTGAAGAAAATATATCAAAATTGAATTGATATATTATACATATATATATATATACCCGATAACATATTCAAAATTGAATTGATACATTATATATTGATATATGCTCGAAGTGAATGTCTTCTAGCATAGTTGCCAACCTAGCACACCTTTTGGCTACTGGAAAAATTTCATAGAAATACTTATTTTATTTATTCAGTGAACTGTAACGGTTACCACTGATAAAGAAAAAAAAAAGTATATTAACACTAAATCTACCACGACGGGTCAAATGACCCATTTTAAACTTTTTCTTAGAATTTCTTGCAAATAACATTATCACATCGTCCATGTTTCATGTACTAAATTGTGCTAAATAATATATTTTTGCTATACATAATAATATATATATAACATTTTAAAGACGAGTCACTTGACTCGCTGTGGTAGGAATAGGTATACATGAAGTATCGGTAGGTTTATTGTTAAAATTTTCCTGTAGCTAAATCGTGCTAAGTTGGCAACCATATATTCTAGTGGCGCGTTTTATTTTTCAATTCTTAAAATACAACTTAATCCGGTGGAAACTGCGCAATAACCCTCGAACTGTTGAAATTTAGTTTAGACTGCACCATCAAGTTGACGTATCGTATATTTGTGGAAAGGCATTGAATCACCAGAGATAATAGGCATACAGTTTTAAATTGAGTGACTCTTCAATTGAAGGGGTTCCCTATATCTTTACTCACAGTAACTGCCCGTATATAAATTAGTATGAATTTATACTATTGCAAGTTTACAACTTCTTAGCATAAAAATAAGTTCATAGGTACCAACATCATAATTATTATTCCGCAGTTTTGTTAGTAGCCGTAATTTTTTACACACTATTTAATTTTTAGAGTAATTCTCTTTATATGTAATTGTGGTTAAATAAAATAAGAAATATTCTAGAAAACAAATGGTGTAAAAAAAGGCTGGTAATAACAGTACTACGGAATATTAGTTAGGATGATGGAAATTATACAAGTTCATAAGTATTTAGTGATGTCACTGAAAAAATCGAAACAAGAATTACGATACAATATAGGTAATATTTTTATTAATTCTTCAAATCTGGTGTTGAAAATTTATCCTGTTTCTGATATCAGAATAAAATATTTCATTCGGTACTTCAATAGTGCCTCATGAAATTGTGAGGTGTCGGATACCTATTTGGTAATAACTATTTGATACTTCTGTTGTACTGCGTAAAAATAACATATGTCTGATACTGTACAGACACCATGCGATATACCTTTATTTGAGCAGAAAAAGGTATCTGGTATTGATGTTGGTATTAATATTGATTAACTGCACTAGGATACAAGGAATGACGCGAAAAATATATCTGAAATTTACACGAAAATCGATATACCTGACCATAGCCTCCTATACTAGATGGCTCGGAAACTTGGCGGTAGACAGCGCCACCTGCTACAGATTGCGCGACTTTTTTATTCAACAGCCACCAAAAAATTTTAAAAGTGTGATTTGATATACATAAAAGGCGAATAGAATCGAGGACACGACGATTATGTATATCATATATCACTTCTTAAAAATTATTGGTGAAAGTTAATTCGAGTAAAATTCGATCCTTGGTCTCTGCTTGATTGGAGATACCATCGCTTAATATTAAATAAATTCAGACGTGGCTTTGAAATAAAACACCTCGTACTTAAACACGAAAACATTTAATAAGACACTACTAAAAAAAACGCACAAAACATAGATAAACATTTAGAACACAAATAAAAATATTCTTCTCTAATTAACTAAACATGTCCTTCCCTCGTTCCATCCAAAACTCCGTTCTCTCCTCCTTGGCTGTTGCCACCTATCTCCTGTCAAATACCACTTCATGACGTCATGGAACTTTACTCGTCCCTCCTTTTTGAGCTCATACGTCACAGGAGTGACTATGATGCTACCAAACTTAGATACTGTTTCATGATATAGAGAGTTTCTGCACAAATGTTTACATTCATGATAATGCTGAATAGTTTTTGATATAATACTAAGAGTTTCTAAGAAAATGTTCATAAAATAAATGTTCATATATGTAAATCCTAAAAGTTTATATCAAGAGTTTATTAAAAAAAAAATGCATATATCATAAAATCTTTAGGAAGAGCTTCTGCATATGCCCAAAGAAAAAAAAAATTAAATGTATAGTATATTCAGCAATAAACAACAACAGCAATACACACAAATAATTGATCTAACATTAAATATCTTACAAACAACCCTTATAATATGCACATGAATTATATAGTATATCACGAGATAAATTAAATTTGAATAATTAGATATAACTGAAATACTATTAAAATATTTTAAGGAAGTCTAGATAAAGAATCGGCATTGCCATGATTTTTTCCCTTCCTATACGTAATTTTTAGATTATATCTTTGCAAAGCTAAAGCCCAACGTGCTAATTTTGCACATTGTGGCATTGTTTGGGTCAGAAAAGTCAGAGGATTGTGATCGGAAATTACTTCGACTTCTGCACCGAAGAGCCAAGTATCAAACTTTCGTAGAGCAGTCAGCACACTGTAAGCCTCTCGTTCGATCGTTGACCATCTGACTTGGCACGGAGAAAGTTTTTTACTAAAGAAAGCAATCGGATGTTCTTTGCCAGAATCATCCGACTGAGATAAACATGCTCCTATAGCTTTGCTCGAAGCATCAGTGTATAATTTGAATGGCTTTGCTATATTAGGCATATATAGATATGGCATATTCATTAAATGGTGTTTCAATTTTTGAAAAGCTGTTTCTTGGGCATCAGACCAGGGAATTTCATTAGGTACGCTTTTCTTTGTTAATTCAGTCAAGGGAAGAATTTCTGAAGCAAAATTTGGAATGTATTCCTGGTAATAATTAGCCAAACCAATTACACTACGAAGTTCTCTTTTTTGGTGATAGGCCTGCAAATTTTTCTTATAGCTTCGGTGTTTTCGGGATCGGGTGTATGTCTTCCTGATCCAATAATATGGCCTAAAAATTTCACTTCATTCTTTCCGAAATCGCATTTCTTTAAATTAACTGTAAGACCAACTTCTTGGAATGTTTTGAGAACTGCTTTCAAGTGTGTTATATGTTCACTCCAAGTGGTAGAAAATACTGCAACATCATCGATATAGGAACGACAATAATCTTTATGACACTCTAAAACTTTGTCTATAGATTTTTGAAATGTACTACCAGCGTTCTTCATACCAAATGGCATCACATTCCATTGGAAATGCCCTGAGTGGGTAGTAAATGCAGTATAATGTTTGCTGTCTTCTTTCATAGGTATTTGCCAGTACCCTTTCGTGAGATCTAGAACAGAAATAAACTGCGAATTACCAATCAAGTAAATAAGATCATTGGCAATCTTCATGGGGTATGCATCTGGGATGGTATAGCTGTTCAATAAACGAAAATCAACACATAACCTAACAGTTCCATCCTTTTTGGCAACGCAAACGACAGGATGAGCCCATTCGCTGTTGCTATGTTCTATTAGTCCAAGTGTAAGCAATTCTTGAATCTGTCGATCCACTTCCTTTTGCATAACTATCGGTATTCTATATGGACGTAGTCTTTTAGGACAGCAATCTCTAGTAACGCGGACACTGTGTCCTTCTACTTTAGCTATCCCGGGTTTAGTGCTGAAAACATTATTATATTTGCATATTACATTTTTCAAACCATTTTTCTTTTCAAAATTTAAATCTAAACTATCAATATGGTCCGCTATCTCTTTAGGGGTTAAGCATCCATTTCCGAATGGTGCATAATGAATATCACCAAAATCTTTATCTTCATCAAATATTAGGCCAACATGGTCCATTCGAGCAACGTATGGTCTGAGCTTATTAAAATGCAGTTCTCTTCTGGACCCATTCTCTAATTCAACTAAGGCTGAATGTGGTCTAGTGATTTCAACAACAGTAGCTGGGCCAATCCAAGTTTTAAGTAATTTATGCGAAGATGAAGGAACTAGTATTAGTACTTTATCACCAACATTAAACTGTTTATCTCTTGCTCTCAAATTAAACCGCGAAGTATATCTTTCTTGAGCATCCTGAGCATATTCTGATGCAATTTCATGTGCTTTTCTTAGTTTCTCAACTAGTTCTGATATATAATTTTCAACTGATGCGGAAGCTGAAGTGGGAATTTTCCTCTCACCAGTCCATACGTCTTTCAATAGTGACAAAGGTCCAGGAGGCAAACGCCCATAAACTAACTGAAACGGAGAAACACCTGTCGTACTATGAGGAACTTCTCTGTAAGCAAAAAGTAGATATGGAAGATGCAAATCCCAGTTAGATCCACATTCCTGTATATTTTTATTTAACATATCTTTCAATGTTCGATTCCAACGTTCCACTGCACCCATACTTTCTGGATGACCTGGCGTTGCAAACCTCGGAGAAACTCCAAGAAGTTCCACAAATGCTTCACTTAATTTAGCAGTAAAATTAGTACCTTGGTCTGTACATATTACTTTGGGGAACCCTGTCTGTGTAAATATTCTCATCAGATTATTGCAAGTTGTTTTAGCATTGATGTTAGTCACGGGAATAGCTTCAGCCCATCTAGTACATACGTCAACTGCACAAATCACATATTTATGTCCTCTTCGAGACGGGGGTTCTAAAGGTCCAATACAGTCCAAACTCCAGACTTCAAATGGAATTTCTGGCCTAACGATGGGTTGTATCGGTATACGATCCCTATAGGAAACTGTTCTGCGTAATTGGCAGGTTTTGCAACTTTCACAAATTTTTTTAACGTCTTCTTTGAGACTTGGCCAATAAAATGAATATTTTATTCTCTGCTTTGTTTTCTGTTCACCTAGATGACCAGCCAATGGTATTTCGTGTGCCATCCTAAGAACTTCTTTTCTTTTGCATGTGGGCAGAACAACTTGATCAACGTTTTCTCCACATCAGCATTCTGAATGGACAAGAACTCCATTACTAATTTTAAATGAATTCTTCCCATTTTTGGCATAAAACCAGGATTTCTTTAAGTCTTCATCATCTAATTGTAATTTTATAAAATCTTCTTTATTTCCATTGCTTTTATCATCGGTAATCTCAGCATTAAGTTGAAGGGACGTCGAGATGTTTTTCTTTTCATCATGTTCTTCCTGATTTTCTTTTTCAATGCTCTCATTTAACTTTGCAAGTGCATGATTCATACATCCATTTAATTCTACATTCTCCATTAAAACTTCATAGGCAGTTGAACAAATTAGCATATCATTCACAAGTTTCTTCGACACTGCACAAGTTACAGGTATATTGCCGTGTTTCCCATCATCTATCTTTAGGTTAAAAATCTTTAGAGCAGCTACTTCTTTTTCACCGAAAGCCGAAATAATTTGGATTGTTCCATCCCCTTCTCCAAAGTCGGTATCGACCAAATCTGCACGTAAGACTGAAATTTGTGCTCCAGTATCCACTATTGCCTTCAAAACCTTTTCTCCACATTTGATATTTACGTATTTCAAATCATCAATTCCATCTTTAATCGGCATAGAGGTTGACACAGGAATGGACACCTTAGCAGTTACAACTTCGTTCGCTGTCTTTGGCTTTACGTCTTTGGCTTCAACCACATTACTTACGGCATTACGAGTTGATGTTTTCTTGGAATTCTTGGGACAAACTCTAGATAAATGCCCCACAGATCCACACGTAAAACAAGTAGGTTTAAAACTTGTATTTTGATCAGTTCTTGAAGGAAATGATGTCCTAAATTTCCGAGATGGCTGTTCGTCTTTTTGTTTGTTGCTAAAGTCTTTAAAATCAGGTTTGTAATTACTAGTTGTTCTATGTTTCATATCACCCAAACCGGATCCCTTAGAATTCAATCGTACACTTTCGTACTCATCCAACTTATCAGCTAAAACACCCGGAACAAGTAACTTAGCCCAGTCATCGACGAAATGTTCTCGGATATCACCTGGAACGCGTCTTTTTAACTGATCCGTAATCATAAGATTCTTCAATCCTTCAAAATCATTTACTGCAACTCCTTCAAGCCATTCCTCAAAGTAGCTTGTTATTTCGAAAACAAAGTCTCGCCAAGATCGAGTAGGGTTTCGCTGATGTTTCACAAATTTTTGTCTGAAATGTTCAGGGCCTAATTTAAATCGTTTTAATAATAAACCTTTGATATAATCATAATCGTCAAATTTTTCTTCTGATTCACGAGCTATTAATTGAGTGATTTCTTTTGGCATAAGAGCTAAAAGAGCTGACACCCAGTTACATTTATCTAGATTAATTCTCTTGGCTTGACGCTCAAACAAAGTCAAGAACAGCACTATATCTCCATGTCTCATTTCGAATTTTGGAACGATTTTTGTTAAATCTTGCGTACTACTCTTAGCTTCAGAAATCGGTGCTACTTTAAACTTTTCAGCTTCCAAACGGATTTTTTCTAACTCAAATTCATATTCGCGTTTTTGTTTTTCAATCTCTTGCTCTTGGAATTGCTTTTCAGCGTCTTGTTTCTCATGGAGCGTCCTATCTTCGATAATAATGTCGAGCTGATTCTTAGTAAACTCTTCGTCATATTCTTTATCTTTGGTAATTAATTTGCGTAAATCGCTTACAGTCATTTTATTCGTGACCTGAAGGTTCAGCTCCACAGGCAACAATTTCAAATCCTCTTTCTTTGCGCGACCCAAACATGCCATCTTATACACCTAAAATTTTCTGAACCAGAAACTTAGCAAAAATTCCTCAAGGTGGTGCTGATTAAAACACTTTGTTAAATATTAATGGAAATAAAATTATATACCATACGCAAAACCCATAATTTATACCTAAAGCAATTGATATCTATATAAATTTCTTTACTTAGCTTATGAATCAATTTGACTTTAAAAATACATGAATGATATTTTCACACATTAGAAATAATTTAAAACACACTGTCGTGCATATTTACATTTCCTTACGCAATGAAATATAAAATAAAATTCTTTTCTTATTTATCCAATTTATTTTTTATTGAAACCAACACTTTTATTTCATATGAAATGAATAAACAAACAATTCTATCATAAGCTTACTTCAACGTTTGTAAAAAAAATAAACAATAAAAAAAAATGTAATCTTTAACACTTTTTATATAATTACCATTTGTCATAAGCATAAACACAGAAAAGAAAAAAAAATTACTCTTTCTATAAAATAATGAAATGGAACAAAAAATAAAAATAATAATAACGCAGACGATTTTCGTCAGCAATAGCTATTTCGTTCGAAACAAACTAATTTATTATGGCTCGTTATTAAATGAAATAAACAAAACACTATTTGTGTAATTTCAGCACTTAATAACTAAATTGAATTAACTCTCATATATATTTCATATTAGGTACATTCATTAAAATATAAATATTCTAAAGAAAAATAGATTTTCCAATGTCAGGAACAAAATACGATATTTACTCTTATTTATTTCATCACACAAAATACTTTTAACTCTTATTTCGGAGGCAAACAAATAAAATATATAGATATGTATTTATATCAAACTGAGGGGGAAAATATCAAGATCTACTGTTGTAGATATTTGACAGATAAACAGATCTATATTTTTTGAAGTAAATAAAAAAAAATCACATTGTATTAAAATTAATATTCACTGGTGTGAAATATTAAACCTTTATTCACTGCCGTAAATAAATGTAATTAATACATATACGCTGTATTAAAATTAAACAATCACTGGCGTGACATCGTATGCTGTTATTTACGAGCGTAAAATATAATACACTTAATACATTCACACTGTATTACAATTGACATTCACTGGCGTGAACTTTATTCGAATGTATTTGAGAACAAAAACTTAGAACTGGCGTTCTATTATCATTTTATGTTATATAAAAAAAAAATTTAAAAGGTACACTTAAAATATTTGGGCATATACACGAAAGCTCTTACCTTCCCCATTTTCTCGGTATCGTTTTCTATCCTAGCAAAAGGCTGCGCCAGTAAAATTCGATCCTTGGTCTCTGCTTGATTGGAGATACCATCGCTTAATATTAAATAAATTCAGACGTGGCTTTGAAATAAAACACCTCATACTTAAACACGAAAACATTTAATAAGACACTACTAAAAAAAACGCACAAAACATAGATAAACATTTAGAACACAAATAAAAATATTCTTCTCTAATTAACTAAACATGTCCTTCCCTCGTTCCATCCAAAACTCCGTTCTCTCCTCCTTGGCTGTTGCCACCTATCTCCTGTCAAATACCACTTCATGACGTCATGGAACTTTATTATTATGTATATCATATATCACTTCTTAAAAATTATTGGTGAAAGTTGAATAAAAAAGTCATGTAATCTGTCCCAGGTGTTGCTGTCTACCGCTTGAACTGTTGCCAAGTCTCCGAGCCCCGCGGAAGGCATCTAGTGTAGGAGGCTATGACCTGATAAATCTGATACATCTGATACAATAACTTTTTTTTTTCTTAGTACATGCTATGATGGTGGCAATTTAGTAAAAGCAAATTAGAGTAACTCGTATGCAAATATATTGGGGTACATAGAGAAGCTTTTTTTTTTTTTTTTTCCTTAATCGATTGCGATGCCTACAGTAAGCGAGCATGGGGCTAGTTGTAACAGGGGTAAGAAGTAACAAGAAATTTACAAAATAGTTTGTAACGTTTTTAATTAAATACCACGATAAACATAATTCTTATGACGTGCCTTATTATATAAGCACAATCAGTGTTCCACAAAGACGGTTAATGAGAGGTTCTGTACACGTGCTTCATTTTAGCTAGTTAGTGAAAAGAAGAATATTTCGTAAATTTTGATTAAAGGTACGTTCATTTATATTTTAAAGAAGTGTTTATAGCTTTTTACTTTGTCTATGTGTTAAGTTATAAAATGCATGTTTAATATTTTGTATAAATCGTTATATTTTTTTTTCATGAATAAACGAAAGGTTCAAAATCATTCGATGGAGCAAGTTGAAACAAAATATTGGGACGATGTGTAACATTCATGTAATTAGACATTCTATTTTAAATGTTAACAAGCAAATTATTTATTCTGTATTGAACTTTTTTCACTATTTTCAAGACATTATTTTCACTCAGTCGGAAAAAAGAAAAATTTCAATAAAATATGATTTTCTTCAAATCATAGTTGATTGTGTGATTTTAATAAAAATTTCATTTATTCTGTACTTCATTCTATGAGATTGTTTTTCATTGTTTTATAATGAGGAAGTGTAAAAGGAAGTCTGAAAGAGCTTCAAACGGTCATAGGTAATTTGTCTACTGCTGAAATCTTCGAGAAAGGTACAAATATTAGACACCATCACCTGAAAAAAAGTATTTTAAAAATATTTTGAATAGATAATTAAAAAGTAATACAAACATAAAGAGAAAGAAAAAGATTAAAGGAAGCAATAGATAAATAATAAAACGAAAGGATAAAAATATAAATAAAATGATTTTAACTCCAAATACATAATCTTAATCAAAGAAGTGGTTTTACTTAGCTTTTGAAGATGCTTACAGCTAGTAGTCTCCAACATTTTTTTTTTTTTTTTTTTTTTTTTTTTTTTTTAGGACTGAGGGCCTATTAGTCTTAATCTGGGATTTTTGCGTTGTCGATTTCGATAGTTGGACATTTGTCGAAATCTAAAATTTATCGAAAATATAATTGAATAATTTGAAAGCGATGTTATAATTTGAAAAAAGAAAAAAAAAAAAAAAAAAACCTAATAGTCCTCCGTCCTAAACTAAATTCTGCTTTTGCCAGAATTTCATCAAAATCTTTTTTTATTGTTATTATTATTGAAAGAAAACGAAAAGAAAATTAATAATAATCAGTATCGTTACAAGCGATATAGAAAAAGTTTTTTTAATAATTTTGAATTAGGAAATAAAAAATGCGCGTGAAATAATATGAAATAAAATAAGTAAAAAAGTGAATTTAATGATTTAATGATTTTGTTTTTCGGGGGCTGCTCATGCACATAAAAAATGCGTATTAAAACGAGTTGAAGAAGGGAGCGAAATAAGCATTGAGTTATATTACGATAAATACGATATATAATATGATACGATATATTAGACCTATCGTCCAGGGTTAGTAGGCATTTTCGTCGAAAGAAATAGTTTGTTCGTTCGGTGCAACTTGCACATTAGTCCCGTGAGGTACAACTTTCACATTAGTCCCTTGAGATACAACTTTCACTTTAGTCCCGTCAGGTACAACTTGCACATTAGTCCCCTTTAAATATAGTGATTTTATTATATTTATTTATTTATTTTTTTGTAGGACTGAGAAATATTAGTCTCAATCTGGGATTTTTACGGCGTCATTTTTCGATAGTTGGACATTTGTCGAAATCATTTTTCGATAGTTTGGCATTTATCGAAATCTAAAATTTATCGAAAATGTAATTGAATAATTTGAAAGCGATGTTATAATTTCAAAAAAAAAAAAAAAAAAAAAAAAAAAACTAATAGTCCTCCGTCCTAAACTAAATTCTGCTTTTGCCAGAATTTCTTTCATTCTTTTTCTTTTTTTTTTTTATTAGAGTAAAGAAAATCTCAGACGAAATTAAAATAAAACATCTCCCAGCATTATGATATTGCGAAACTGATAGCATTATGATATTGCGATTGATGAAACTTTTGAATAAATGAATTTTAGAATCAACTCGGGAGGTTGATAAAACATGTTGATGCTGATGTATTTATAGAACTCCTGTCTGTACAATAATTTTAGTTTTTCTCCAAGGAGCATTAACATATCCCTCCCCCCCCCCCCCCCCAAGAAAAAAAAAATAATAATTTGAGTTTTTTTTTTTTTTTTCTTTTCGGTATTGTTTGAGATTGTCTCAGCAAAAATTTGAATTGTGATTTCGTAATTTGCACCATTTAAAATTGATTTTATTATAAAATACTTTTAACTTGCGAGAAAAATAAACAATAATTTTCTCGTGAATAAAAAATTATCTGAAATTCATTATATATTTGAAAAACTAATTCTTAGTTTAACTTTAATATTAAAAATCGAGAGCTACAATTATTACTTAACTAATATCACTATCGTTTTCATTTCTTTACCGGTCACCTCCCGCTGTTTAACACTCTAGGGCAATTTTCTTAGCTGAACCTTTGATGGGCGGAAGATAAATAGTGACATTTTGACATTTTGTTTAAACATCCATTTCTGTCATGAAAGGGAGTGTCTGTAAGACTAAGTGGTTAAGGATTGGACGCTTTTTCTTTTGGCTAATAATTTTTTACAAATTTCGTGTCCTATCTCAATGAAGTACTAGTTTGGAAGTGCCTCCTCTAAAAAGCAGAGGGAAAAGTCAATAAGACTGGAAACGATTTCAGAGCTAGCTATTCTCCGCTCTTAAGTGTACTTTTTTTAGACAGGGATTATTGCTAGTGATTAGATACTTTTGCTGCCGACTGTATCACACATGGTAACCTTTCATGCTATCAAACCTGCCTCCTGGCCATCCTATCTGCTGGCAACCCCTGTTTGGCAACCCTGTATTTGTACCTTATCTGATTTTTTTTAAGGACATTTTCATAAAGGAGACATTTATGTCTTTTTAGCCACCACTATTTTTAAACAATAATTTGTATCCTGTTTAACCACGACATAGTACTATAAAAATACAATAAAAAATTGTCTCAGAAGAAAAATGGTAGCAAAACAGGAGTAATTTTCTCATCCTTGAAAGTGTCAAAAAGAAAAAAAAAAAAAAAAAAAAAACGGGGACTACGACCCCTCCTACAGCCTCTCTGAGGCAGAAGGATGGGTATAATGCCTTATTTGCAAAATGTGAGCACACAATAAATGTGTGAGAGGGAAAATGAACAATATATCTTTGTTTTGTATTAACTTCAGTTACTTCTACATTGATTAGATATTTAATCTTCTCTTTATTTTAATATAATCCATTTGATATAATTCATTGTTACTATACCAAGAAGGTACAATTTAAAATTACTTATTTATTGCATTTTATTATTATTATTAAATTAATAATTGATTGATAGAAAAACTTTTTGAAATATTGTCTTTTTTATTTTTAGCATTTCCCTCATAGCTGTTGCAATTTGCCACATATGCGTTATAATTTGCCCCAAATTCGGGGCAAATTGTAAGAGGCAAATAATTTTGAAAAAATATTTTTTGTGGTAAAATTAGCAAAAAAAAAAAAGGAGTTTTTTTTTTTTTTTTTTTTTTTTTTTTTTGAATATGGTAGTTGAATATGTATATTATTTAAAAGCAGCAATTATAAACAGGAAAACGTAAATACATTTCAAAAGATATTTAATTTTATAAAAACTGTTACAACCAGCCCCACGCTGCCCGAATATGTTTGCAGTATTTTCATATTTGTCAACGCTTATGATATTTGCTACAGGAAAATCATAAGAGAAATATATTACATATTATTGTAGCAAAATATTGCTAATTAAAAAAAAAAAAAAAAAAAAAAAAAAAAATTCTATTGAAATTTTCTTGTAGTCATAAAGGGTAAAAGTTAGTAACTATGTATTTTTCACTTTCTTCATAATTTGAGATTTTTATACAATGAAATTAGCGTTTCAGTAGATTTATTTTATGTTGTTGAATTTAGGTCGACGTCAAGCTTGAGTATTTTTAGCACAGTCGTGTATCACATTAGAAATATGCACTTGTATATTGGCCATTATCTGTGATTTACTCTTAGAAGGGATCTAAAGACAGGCTCTAGCAATTTCTAATCTAAGCAGATTAGATTTAATTTGCATCAAATTTCGTATAATTTGATATATGTTGTTTAAAATTGCGTTTTGTAATTTTCCGTTTTTAAATAGATTGTCTCTACATGCATTTAGACTTCCTTAGGGATGTATCCCAGATTGAATCTCAGATCGTCTCCAATAGCTCCAAAATGCAGTACTAGTGCAACATTAATCAACTCAATCTATCCCAACCCACAAATATTTAACCCTTTGCGGCGCAAGACAATTTGAAACATTTAAATTATACTGCCACCGGAATTAATGAACTAAATTAAACTAAAAGAAATTTTAAATTTTAAGGTTTAAAAAACCGGCCTTTTCTGATATGTTATAAACGTGAATTTTTGCTAAAATATTTCCGGGATGAATTTTTGCAGCTGGATCTTAAATTTTGCGTCCTCCTGGCGAGGACACCGCGCGTTAAGGGGTTAACTTTTTGTTCATAACACCGTTCTCATACTCAGGAAGATGAGGGTTTAGATTTTGACACAATGACAAAATTGCTTTATGTTGACGATTTTTCAAAAAATAAGCAAACTAATAAACTAGATTTTTCCCACTGGGTGACGGAACCACCATGCGCAAGTGTTACCACGTTATACTAGTCACAAGATTTACAACATTCTATATTTTGGGTACCACTATTTTTACAGCAAATTTTGATTTATTTAATTGCAGAACCACGTCTGAAAGTTAAAGAAAAGTTTATCTTTAAAAAGTGGTGTCAAATTATAGGAAACTGCGAAAACCTCTACTCGCAAATTTAGCTAGCTGATCTATTATGATAACAAATGCAGTGAACTTTTCTTGTGTGTTTATGTAACGTTTATTATATTTAAAAAAAACAACCGTTTTGTCTACTATAATTTATTATAATTTATACTCCATATTTTCCAATTATGGTGGGATATTGTCCCACCGCTGCAAAAATTCATCCCGGAAACTTTTTACAATTCTTTTTTTTTATATAATAGAGGAGAAGAGGGGGAAACGGGTACAGGAGAAAAAGTGGGTATTCCTCCACAAACAGATATGAGAGATGATGAAGTCTGGTGGTAAGGGCTGTAGATGGTACCATTTGTTGATGTCAGATAGTAGAGAGCAGTTAGAACCGTACTTTCGAGTAGTGTGAGTTATTGTGCGAATTGGTGTTTGTTCTGGACTACCAATTTTTGACAGGTATCTAAAATCGTTTTCTTACTGTAAAAAAAAAAAAAAAAAAAAAAAAAAAGTTTAAAATAATTCCACAATGATATACGGAAAGCGGAGATCCTAAGCTACTTCTAGAAAAGCACCTTTGGGCCACATGTGATAGAGCCTATTACTTTTAGGTAGTTTTTGGTGTAAATATGGGCACCTTTTCATGGTGTAAATGTGGGCTCCAGGAACCTCAATTGCAGTTTCTCCGTTGGACATATATCCTATACCCAACTTTAAGAAGAGAAGCCCTACTCGTGAACGCAAAGCAGTAAGGTCCAATCTCATCATTTGATCACCATACAAGGATCAATTGACTAATTCTATTGACAAAAGTGCTTACATAAAGACATCCTTGAGTTTTACCGTGATAAAATACCAGTGAGGGTCGGTAATCTAAAAGACACGCCAAGGTTGAGAAGACCAAATAGGTCGTGGGCCATAACTTAATCACTGCAATTTTTAACAAAATGCTGTAAAAATAATCTAATGCAGTAAAATTAAAATAATGCTTTCTGTGTGGTAGATTAAAAAAAAAAAAAAAAAAAAGTAGATAAGTAGTAAAAGTAGATTTAAAAAAAAAAAGTAAGTCTTATCCCTCCGTGTGATAACTACAATGTGCTATGGACTTACAAAAAAGTATATTTCATTTCTCGGAAATCTTCTGCTAATACTTTTCTTTTGTGTAATTTGAAACAAATATTATTTGAAGCATTCTATGAATTTAATAGACGCACTTAGAATCCTAAATCATGAGATTAAATAATCAATGATTTAAAAAATCTCTGTGAATATACGGGAAGAGGAATAAATTACCTAAGTTAGAGATTTAACCCTTTCAGGGAGGGTGTTTGCATAGTGCAACTACAAATTTTAATTCAAATTTGCAATACTTGTGTTTCTTCTTATTATTATTTTTTAAATTTTCTTCTTTTAAAACTTAGACGAACAACTTCCTTTATTTCCTGTGTTTAATTTAATATTGTTAATGATTTCTGATGGCTGTTGATTTTAAATAAAGAAAATTTGCTTGCTCCTCAAAGGGTTAAAGAGTAAGCAAAAGAACTCCTCAAAAAGAATGTAAAAAAAAAATCCTTTGTGAATTTGATTAAAGTGAAAAATAACTTTATGCACTAAAATATATTTCTATTCCGGAAACCTTCTGCTATTTTTTTTCTTTTGTGTAATTTGTGACAGATATTATTTATAAATTTAGCACTTTCGCGACCGCATGTTTTAGTCTTTTTCACAGTAAAAGTACGCCTGTGGGCGTTATTCTCTCTAGTTACAATATTTCAGAACAAAATTTTCTATATTCACATTCATATTACAAATGGATATACATTATAGTTATACTCTTTCAAATCAAAGCTTTTGTATCCATAGTATGTTGATAGCCCAAATATGAACATTGGGTATAATTTTGAGAAATAAATAACATGGAAATTGTGAAAGAAACGCCCACTGGTGGAGTTAGAGATTTTCAAATAATGTGAATCTACGTCAACGGTCGCGAAAGTGTTAAATTAAATAATCGTGAAATTAAATAATCAGTGTATGACATAGACATACCTGCCAATTATCTCATTATGAAGCGTAGAATATTTAGTACCCGCCTTTTTTTCACACCTGCCATTTTTTAGAGCAATTTTATTGTTACTTAATCGTAACAACTTTTCCAGAGAATGATTCTAAAAATAAAGTGGTATAGCAAATGGAGCGTTTTTCAAAGGGCGTAAACATTTTTACGCTTATTTATCAGATGGGTGGCAAGTAAGCATAGGTGCTAAAACTTTAATTTATTCCGGAGTATTGTTAGCTTCGTCTTTTTTTCATACCACTTACTTTTTAAGGATACATTTTTCTTATTTTATCGTAGTTTTATATTGGAGAAACTTTTCTATAAATAATGTGTTGTGAAATAAAGGCGGGGCTAAAAATACTCTGAAATAAATTAAAATAATGGCATATATAGTATGATTATAGTAATTGAAAAATCTCTGTAAATTTTTTAGAAGAGAAATGAACTACCTAAATTACAGATTTAAAGTGCAAGTAAAGAACTTCTGAAAAAGAAAATAAACAAAAACCTTTTGTAATTTGTTTAAAATGAAAAATAACTTTATTCACAAAAGTATTTTAAGTTATGTTTGAATACTCAAGTGTTTTTAGTCTCTATACTATTAAAAAAAAAAAAAAAATCTGTATTTATCTGTACTAAATAAGTATTTATTTAAGATGTTCCAAATAAAGAAAGCATTTTTATAAAAAAGTATTTTTGTACTTATTAACTTAAATTTTGGTTGTATATTTTTTTTGCACAAATGCTAAAAATTTAAGTAGACTCTTCCTTGACAACAAATATACTGTTTATCAGCAATGTTGATTAAAAATGCTTTAGTGCAAGTCCAGCACTAGGATATTTTCGCACACAAAAATGTTTTCTAACAATAATCACAATTCCTTAAATCACTGTAGAATGCTACAAAAATACCATAACAATTTCTCTGCGTTTGTTTGTTCTTTAAAAAACGGAAATCTTACTCTTTTGTCTGACCGACACACTACAATGTGATATTCACTTTACAAAATAAATAAATAAATAAATAAATAAGAAGAAGAAGAAGAATTCAAAAACTTTTTTGTTATAATCTTCTTTTATGTAATTTGAAACAGATATTATTATAAACATTCTATGAATTTAAAAGATGCAATTAGAATTCCAAATCCCAGCATTAATTAATCAATGTATGGTTGTATAGTGATTTAAAAATTTCTGTCAATTTATTTGATGAGAAACGAAATACTTAAGCTTGAGAATTTAAGCGTAAGCAATAAAACCCTCAGAAAGAAAGTAAATAAAAGTCCTTTGAGAAGTTTAAAGAGAAAAATATATTCACTAAAGTATTTTAAATTTCGCTTAAATACTTAAGTGTTTTTAGTCTCCATAGTATAAAGAAATATGTGTTTCTTTGAACTGAATAAGTGTTTATTTAAAACGTTTCGATTAAAGAAATTATTATTTTTTAAATAATTTTGTTATGCCTATTAATTTAAATTTTTGTTGGATAACTTTTTACACAATTGTTAAATTTTAAGTGGAATGTTCAGTGAGATAAGACACATGTGTTTATAGGCGATGATGATTAAAAATGCTTTAATAGGCTTTTATTTTGAACTATAAAGAACAATTTACTTTCACCTTTTAAGTAAAGAATAAAGCAATGTTCTGAATTAGAAGAATTAAAAAAATATCTGAGTAAAAAATAAATAAATAAATAAAAAAGGAATGGTTTTAAAATTAATTAGAATTATTAGTGACTTAACTTTAAATTATACATGTTAGAGTATTTTATGTTTTCTCTTTAAGTAGATATGATGTTTAGATATGATATGCCACACATTGCAGACGTAACGATTAGCGTTATCAACACATGAGGACTTTTTTATTAAAATTTCTACGAGACTCTTTTCGACAAGTAGATAAAATTTGAGAAATATTGAAAATAAAAATAACTCTGATTCTCTAATTACTTATTTAAAGCTTTATAAATTGGTAAAATTAACGATAAATAAATTCATGTTGATTTAGAAATATATACAAGGTTGAGAGTGTCTCTTTTTTGCCAGTAAAATTTATATTCCTTAATAATTAGTATTTCGTTTGAAATTTATGCTTAACTAAATCTCAGTTATTGCTGTTGAGACTTCGACCATATTATTGAAAAAAAAAAAAAAAAAAAATTCCACTTAGCAAGAATAAAGTATTTATTGAAGTTAGCATAAATCTTAAAATATCTTTTAGTTTTTATATTATTAATTAATGTAGAATAACAACAACTTTTTTTTTTTTTTTTTTTTATCTTTTTTAAATATAAAATTACTTATTTAAATCTTTATAAATTGGTAAAATTAACGAGAAATAAATTCATGTTGATTTAGAAATATATACAAGGTTGGTAGTGTCTTTCTTTTCTTTTCTTTTTCTTTTCTTTTCTTTTCTTTTCTTTTTTTTTTTTTTTTTGTCAGTAAAATTTCTATTCCTTAATATTAAGTATTTCGTTTGAAATTTAGGCTTATCTAAATCTCAGTTATTGTTGTTGAGACTTTTAACATTACGACTGTATAATCCCATTATGGGGTTTCTCAGTTGCTATCGATCATATTATTAGAAAAAAAAAAAAAAAAACCCACTTAGCAGGAATAAAGTATTCATTGAAGTTAACGTAAATCTTAAAATGCCTTTTAGTTTTTATATTATTAATTAATGTAGACTAACAGCAACTTTTTTTTTTTCTTTTTTTAAATATAAAATTACTTATTTAAAGCTTTATAAATTGGTAAAATTAACGATAAATAAATTCATGTTGATTTAGAAATATATACAAGGTTGATAGTGTCTCTTTTTTGTCAGTAAAATTTCTATTCCTTAATATTAAGTATTTCGTTTGAAATTTATGCTTATCTAAATCTCAGTTATTGTTGTTGAGACTTTTAATATTACGACTATATAATCCCATTATGAGGGTTTCTCAGTTGCTATCGATCATATTATTACAAATAAATAAATAAATAAAATAAAAAATCCACTTAGCAGGAATAAAGTATTCATTGAAGTTACATAAATCTTAAAATATCTTTTAGTTTTTATATTATTAATTAATGTAGAATACCAACTTTTTTTTTTCTTTTTTAAATATAAAATTATTTCTTTAATGTTATACTGTCTAAAATATATATATCCTGTATCTGCGCTGCAAAATCCATTTGGTCAAAAATATTAATTTCTCTTTAGTTCAGGACATAGATTTTTTGTCATTATTCACAGAGTTGCCAACATTTAAATTTATTTCGGAGCATTTTTAGCCCTGCCTTTATTTAATACCACTTTTTATTTAGGAGTAAATTTTCCCCATTTTATCGTAGTCGTATATTGGAGAAAAAAAAACCTTGATGTGCATGACCACACGGATCCATTTAATAGACGACATCAAAACGTCGGTTTTATTTTAACTTTTCTTTTGTTTATTTTGCTGTTTTTCTTGTCGCTTTGATGCTTATTAAAAAAAAAAAAAATCCTTAATTTTTTAATTTAATTTTATTTTAAATTTCCCAAATAAATAAAAGTAAATATATATATATATATATATATATAATAAAATAATAATGATATCTGAATAAATATGCAATTATTCGTAATGCTGTACTTAAACTCTCTTTTATTCTTTTTAAGATTTTCGTAATGTTGTACTTAACCTCTTTCTAATTTTATGTTTTATGTTTTTGAGTTTTAATGTTAATTATTTGTTAGATATTCCTCTTTTTGTTCGAGCTCAGAATTTATGTTCTTAGTATGTAACACCCCGGCCTGTATCCCCATTTTTTTTTTTTTTTTTTTTTCAATTCCTACTATTAGTTCACGCTCTTTTTATATATATCTCGTTCAAATCTTGCAATCTGTTTTTAATTAACTTCCCTACTAGCTAGACATTTGAAACTTTTACAATAGCTCACAACCTGATGACAACGCAATACTTCGAAGTCAGATTTTCGAATTTTGGATTAGTTTCCTTATAATTAATTAACATATGAAAATAATAACATCTTAATAGCGTTAAAAAAGCCATTAAAATATTAGCTATAATTTAATTGTTGCCAAAAAAAAATAATAATTACGAGTTCATTTTCTTTCGACATAAAAATAAATACATTTAATTAAACGTGAACATTGAAAAATTATAAAAAGTAAAATTATGCATCTCACAAAAATGGACATCATTATCACTTTAAAAAAATTACGCACATTGATAAGAGCTCTATGATTCATCAGAAAATGTAAAACATGGTATATAAAAAGTTTTTTTTTTTTTTTTTATCTTATAATTATTCAATTCCTACTATTAGTTCACACTCTCCTTATATATATTTATATATCTTGTCCAAATTTTCAATAATTAATAAAATACATTTTATTCATCCACTCAAGTTCAAATACATTTTTTTAAACTAAAAAATAACTAAAATAAAATTTTTCTTTGTTGACCTAAGTAGGAATTGACTTTTTCTTTCTTTTTCTTTCTTTCTGTGTTTTTTCTAATAAAATATCCGCCAGATCTGGAACACTGGAGTGAGGTCATCATTGCAACACGGGAACTTGGCACTCATCCATCTCTCGAAGTCGTACTGGAGAAAATTGTTCTATAATTAAAGAGGTGCAAAAATAAAGGCATGAATAAAAACACTCCAGAAGGAATTAAAATAATGACAACTATGATTATTCATTAAGTACGATCCTGTATTATAATGAGTTATTAATACTTTTAAGCTATTTAATATACATTGGAATTCTAATTAAGAATTCTTATTTGTATAAATAAATACATATGCGTGCTTAAAAATATTTTTATTACTAATATAGTCTGATTTTTTATTTATTTATTTATTTATTTATTTATTTATTTTTTCGATTTATGCCCTCAATTCAGTTACGTTTTTACTCTAGCAATTGTTACTCCAGTAAATGAAAATTAGCGAAAGAATTATTTCCTATAAATATTTTAAATAAGCTGAAAGGAAGAAATTTACTTTATAAAGATTCCTCATAATTTTTATAATAGTGTTAATGCCAAAATAGGCCATTATTTGTATATATGTAATAATATATACAATAAGCAATGAATATGAAATTAAGTTAATAAATAATGATAGTAAGCATAATCAATAATATAATAAATAAAATACATTTAAATTTTTTTGCGCATAAGCAGCAGATTAAAGTTAAATGTAAATATAATAAATAATTTAATTCCTTTACAATACTCAGCAAATGAGAGAAAGATGAAAATGCCAACAATGAAATTAAAAGTTAGATGTATTACGTATAAAGTTATTGTCACAATTACCATTTAATTAAAATTCACTGATTAGTAAAAACATGTTAAAGTACTTACGCAAAAGAGAAATGACGTATATATCACTTAAGCCTAAACTATGAGATAGTTTTCATAATCCATTAATCCAGTAAATTCATGCAACACAAGATAAAAATTGAAAGAAATGAACCAAAAATACTATTGAAATAAAAAGGAATGCATGAAGGAAAAATAGAGTGAAAAATGCTGAAACCCAGTACAGATCCCATCAGGAAACTAGCAGTACTGTCAGCATGGATTGCAAGATTTCTGAATATTGTATAGCTATTTCAGCAATATACAACACTAGTTTCAATCTTGCAAAAAAATAGAAAGATAAAAGGAAATTAGCTGATAAAATAACTTAACCATAATGAAAATTGGTATTCGTGAAAGGTGATGGCCACATGTAAATCAAATCCAAATCGAATAAGTAGATAAAAGTCCGGGCGGTTGCCAAAACGAACAAACTGAAAAGAAATGATTAAAAGTAGAGAATCGATTAATCGAAATAGTTTCTGAAATGAAATAAATGAAATAAATGTAAGCATGAAGTGATAATTATTGTTCTTAAAATTTAAAAGCTGAAATCACAAATAAAGAATATTCTAGAGGGAAATTTAAGTATAATGTAGATCAATACGATTTTCACTGTAGGGCATACGTTCGACACAACGTATGAGCGCGCCATCTAACGTGGAAAAAATAAGTTACTATTAAGTGATTTAAGAAAAAGTGTACGATTAGAGGTTCAATTTACATGAGTGTAATTTATAGTCTTAAGCTAACAGAAGAAAAGGCCAACAAGTGATGATAAAGTCATTATGATTAGGAAATTGGTGAATAATTTTAATTTAAAAATTTAATAATTATTATTGTTATTAATATTATTATTATTAATTAGGAAATTGGTGAATAATTTTAATTTTTAAAATTTTAATGAGTATTGTTATTAATATAATTATTATTATTAAGTATTGTTATAATTTAATTATAATTATTAATTATTATTATTATTTACGTATAGTATGAACACACCAAATTTGAATGAGATCTATTTTTTTTTTTTTTTTTTTTTTTTTTTTTTTTGGATAATTAAGCAAATAAATTATGAATTGTTGAAACTTAATCAATATCAACCAGAAAGAGATGATGTATCCTGCAATCGCAATAAGACCAGGCTTCCTATCTTTTTTTTTTTTTTTTTTAATAATTTAAATTCATCAACCCACCCAACCAACCAGCCAAACAACACCACCCTTTCTCCTTAATCAAACATCTGCCCTCCCATCTGCCACATTTTAATTATTACTATTTTTTTTATAATATAGAAATGTATATATATACACACACACACACACACATATATATATATATATATATATATATATATATATATATACATATACACAAATACTTTTTTTTTTTTTTGAGACAATGAACATTTATTGATAAATAATCGAATAAATAAATCTCTTGGGATAACCCATAGCAGTAGCAGTTTTAATTAAATTGTTAATATTCTTGTTTTTGTAATGAGATAAACAAAGTCTGTTTATTCGAAATAGATGATTAAGAATAATATTTCTGTATACAGATAAATGAAGACAGGAATTAAAATGTGTAAATAAATTTACTTTAAAACAGAAATATTTTCGTTTATCATATAGATCAGTAGATATTTTACCACCATTTAATTTAAGTTGTAAATCTAATACAATTGTTGTTAATATAATTATGTGTTAGTGTAAGGTGAGAGGGATATTGAAATTTTAATAAAGATGGAGTAGAGTTATTAACATAAAAAATTATAATATCATCAATGTATCTATGAATAATGACATTATCATTACAGAAACTTTGTTCATAATGGTATAGATATAAGTCAGCTAACAGACTTGAGCTACAGCCCCCTTGTGGGATACCGACCTTTTGGATATAAATAGTGTTGTTATGTAGAATAAAATTATTGTGAATAATAAAATTTAAAAGAGTTTTAAAGGAAGCTGCACAAAAGTATTTAGGAAGAGAAAGTTCACTTTTAAAACGCAAATAAAGGTTGTAAATAATTTGATGAAGATCGGTTAAATTAATATTATTAAACAAGTCAGCAAAATCATAAGTAATAATTTCATTAACATTGTTCAGAGTTTGTACAATTTCTTTGAGTTGATAGCTATTTTTAAGACAATAGAAATTGTTGGATTTACTAATGAAGTTATAAATTTGTTTAAGAATATCAAGCAGGATTTTATTATTATTATTGTTATATGTATTACAACCAATAGTAACAGTTCTGAATTTAATAGGATTTTTATGAAATTTAGGAATAAGGACAATATAAGGATATTTGAAATTATTAAATGGAAGCTTTAATAATTTATAAAAGTTATGAATTTTTCTATTATTAATTTTAATGTCACTACAGGTGGGATGAAAGTTAGCGCTCGAAGAAATGGTTTTTTCAAGTAGAGAAAGATAATATTTTTTACATATTATGGCATAGTTATTCGGAGATTTATCAACATAAGTAATAACATAGTTTTGTTTGAGTACATTAATAGAATTAAATAGATCGGATTTACTGTAATACGTTAAATGTGTTTTAAATTTTATTAATTCAGTTTTCAATTTCGAAATCACTAAAACTTTTTCCATTGATTAAAATATTCAATAGGTTTATTATAGGAAATAGATATTTTATAGATAAACAAGTCAATATCAAAAGTTAATTGCTGTAAAATCTGTGGAATATTAGTTTTTGAAAGAAGTCTAAATTTTGTGCCATAATGCATAAGTTTTTTTAAATTGCGGTTATTAACAAATTCAAGATCTCCAGTAATTATATGTCCATGGTTCTTGTCTACATATTTTGCATAAGAAGGATCATTACAACTACAGGATACATCAGTAGAAAAGGTAGATTTAGACACTGAATTATAATTGAATAACAATCGACCAAGAGTAATAGGATATTTAAATGTACGAGAAATATATAAATCATTGATGGGAAACATACAAGATTTATCATTAATAATTGAAGTGATGTTGATTTTATTAAATATTTGATTTGAAAAATTAATAATTAACTGAGAATTAGATTGTATTTTTTGAGGTTTTTTAGAAATTTTGAGATTGAATTGTTTAATTCGAAATAAAATTATATCAGAAAAAATATCAGAAAAATGTTGATTATAACTATGGTTTTGAAATTCATGTAGAAAATTAGTTAAAAACTTTTTTTTAATAGCAAATATAGACTTTCTTACAGAGAGCCAATCATAATTATCAAGATAATTTGACTGCAATTCATGAAGTTGTTTATTAATAGCATTTTTTGATATTGCATAAACAGAAGATTTTTTACCACGTTTGAATCTAGTGGTTTTCTGGTTGATACTATGATTAAGTTCATTGTAAATAGGGGAATAATCATGGAGGGGATTAATATTGGAATAAACCTTTACAACTTTATTGAAATACTCATGATTCAGACCATAAGGATAAATAGTATTAAAATATTTCATAAAATGGGATTCATAGAATAACCTTTCAGTTTTATTTTTTTGAATCTTTATAATTTCAATGGTGCATGAACAGAAATCGTGTTGATTAAAATGTTTTAACTCAAGAGTAGATTTAAGAGGAATGCTATTAGAAGATAATTTTTTGGAGTCTGAGCGGTGTTGATTTATTCTTAAATGTAAAGGAGAAGAGGTTTCACCAATATATTGCAATTTACATATGCCGCAACTAAGTTTATAAATTACATTGTACCGAATAAAAACCGAATTTTGGATACTGGATTTTTATTTTTATTTTTATTTTTTTTCCAAGAATTTTCATGTTATTTCATCGTACAAAACTGCTACAAGTGCTTATAAAAATTTTTGTGAAAAAAATATTAGTAACCAAAATTCAGATCTGTGGGGCAGCTATGATATTCGTTCTAAATTAATACCTAGTTTTTCGATATCATACATTTTACAATGTTTTTAGAAAATGCCTTAAATTCTGTTTTCTGACTGATATAGATTTTTATATAAGAAGTTAATTTTAGAATACAAATTAAAAAAAAAAAAAAAAAAAAAAAAAAAAAAAAAATACAGCTTTAACAATTTAAATTATTTCTTTAAACTACATTCATAATAGTGTACTCATATATATACATGCAATATGTACATATAATTTTTTTCGAGTGAAATCTTAAAATTAGCCGCATAATAATAATTATAATAATAATAATAAGATATTTTAATATTGCTTGATTTCAATTATTATATCTATGCTATAAATTTTTAGTTGTTTTTTAGAATATAAAATTTTATATATATATATATATATATTTAAGTATTTCGTATTTACACGTTAGTAAATGTTACTTAAAATAATAATAACAAATTTAATATTATTTGCATTGTATTACGATTTCACGAAATTGTTTATTATGAGGTTGAGATTTGCATATTTTTATTACTAATTATTTTGCACGGGCGATGAAATTTAAATCAGTCCTAGCTATTAAAAGACTAGATTCTGTCATAAAAACCGTCAAACCAGAAGATCTGAATGCGGCAGATTCCCGAGAATGGGATTTAAAGAATCAGGACGCAGTAACTTATATAAAATCATCTTTATCAGCTGAACAAGCATTACAGTTTGCTAATAAAGAAAATGTCAAAATTTTATGGGAAAAAAAAAAAAAAAAGTTTACCAGCATAATAGAAGATCGAAGGATAGATGCAGGTATTGAATTCAAAAATTTACAAATTAAACATAATGAGCCAGTAAATGATAACATGGCTCGATCGAAAGCAATAGCAGTAAAATGTCAATCTCTGGGACTGGAGATTTGAACAACAGAACTTATTTGCTGTACAGTTTGAGGGCTGAAAGGAAATTTTATAAAAATTAGTGACGTTTTCAAGACACAAAGAGAGAAAACAATGGAAGGGATCTTTAACCCATTAGTAGTCACTAGTTGATCGATTCGACGCCCATCTTTTAAATGTTTATTCAATAGCCACCAAAAATTTTTAGTAATGACATTTGATATCTATAAAAGTCGAATCGACTCGAATTATCGTTAATAATGTATATCAAATGACACTTTTAAAAATTTCTGGTGGCTTTTGAATAAACACTAAAGGGATGGGCGGCGAATTGACCAGCTAGTGACTACTAAAGGGTTAACCATTTCAGGGGCAATGGTATATATTTTATACCACCTAATTTCAGTTCCTAACTTCAAAAATTCATCCCAAAAACTTTTTATACAATTTTACTTTTTTACCTTATGCGAAAATATTAATATATTACTTTTCTTCTAATCTTGTTTTCAAACTGTGGTAGCACTTGATTTTAAAAGATTATTATTAGAAAGAACTAGGACCATATTATATGAAAGTGAATTACCATTATATTTTTGGACAGAAGGTATAAACTTTGGCACACAAGTTTCTAATATAACACCGCGTAAAGAAAAAAAAAATACCCCTTGAAATATGGACAGCTAACAAACCTCGATTGAATTATTTAAGAAAATTTGGTTGCGTACCATTTTTTTTTATATCCCTAAAGTATTAAGAAATAAATTTGAAATCCCAGGAAAGAAGGAAATTTTCCTAGGTTATAGCTGTCAACGTAGAGCTTATGAAATTTATGATTTAGAAAATAAAAAAGTAATTATAAAAAAGTATATGAAGAAAGGTCGGTTAAATTCAATGTAACGTTAAAAAGCAGTTCATTAAAAAAAAAAGGTATGTTTTGGATATTCAGTCATTCTATAATATATCCCCGAAAGAGACTGATAAGATAATAACATAACAAAAAACAAAGTGTCCCATCTCTCAATCATTGTCGACGAAAAGAAAGAAAAAATTGTACGATAATTTGTATTGTCCTGTCCACATCCACATTTTATGTATTACAACAAAAAGGAAAACATATTAAGGAGTAGTGTGTTTGAAATCTACGAATGCATACTAGTAGGCAATTTTACGATTATATTCAAGATCTATTCTTATTTAAGACGGTATCCTTTAGCCGTCATCTTCTTGAGATGTTTAAGTGAAACACTAGCCAGCAACCGTTAACACCGCCACGGAAATAAATTATTTTTATTTTGTCGTATATATTTTCTGGTGGATAAATACTATCTTTAGCTACCATATTCAAAAATCATCAACATTTGATAGCTAGGAGACCACCAGTAAAAAAAGAAAAAAACAGAGAACGAGAACAAGACCAGGTGTAATTTCGAATTTCACAGAGGAGCGAAAGAATAAAGAATAAACAAATTTCGGCCAAATTTACAGAAAATGTTTCGGGTAATTACTTAGAAGCAAAAAGCGATATTAATTGGCGAAATTGGGAAATTGCAATGCAAAATGAAATGGATTCTTTAAATAAACATAAGGTTTGGGAGATCGTTAAGAGGCCGATTGAAGCGAAGTTGATAAAGAGCAAATGGATTTATACCAAAAAAGAAAATGGTCTGGACTATATCATTTTTACGGCAAGGTTATTTACGCGGGTCTTAATCTAATTAAAAACATCGATTTTTCAAAATCTTTTTGACCTGTTATATGTATAGAATCATTCCATTTATTGATTGCTCTTGCTGCTAAAATAAATTTAACTGTAAAATTCTTAGGTGTATAAAATTTAATTGTAAAATTCATTTCACTTCATATTTATACAGTGACTTAAAGGAAACTGTATACATAATACCTCCACAAAGATTTGAAAATCAATAAGTACGGAAAGGTGTGTAAATTGAAAAAGAGCTTGTATGGCTTACCGCAATCAGGTAGAAACTGGTATTTGAAATTAAAATCTGAATTAGGAAAATTAGGATTGGTAGAAGTAGCTTTAGAAAATTGTATATACATTAAAACTGACAACGATACTTTTCTTATTTTGTATATTTATGAACATTATTTAAGTATATTCTGTAATTATCAAGAAATACTACATGAAAATATTGTATTTAAAATTAAAGAGGTATTTGAGTTACATGAAAACAATAAATCTAAATTCCTAGGTATAGAAATTGTAGAAAATGATAATGGTATCTGTTTATCACAAACCAAATATATCGAATCGTTATTAGAGAAACATAACTTAGATGAATGTAAAACTGTAAAAAAATCCCAATTGTTAAAAGAGAAGATAAAAGCTTACCACTTACAAACGAAATTATTGGTGTAAATATCTATATTTACACTGTAACCAGTAGCCACAAAGGTCTTCTTTTAAAGATGATAGACCGGAGGTGCCAGCTCCGAACCCAAATAAATATCGTCGAATATGTAAACAGAGCTGCCAACCTAATCCGGCAAGTTGTTACTACCGCCCCTTTTTCTACACCGGTCATTTCTTAGTGTTTCTTTCTTCTTAATTCATCGCAAATATATTTGAAGAAAAATACTTTAAAAATTAAGTGCTGTAGAAAAAAGGTGCAGTACTAACAATTTGCCGGATTACGTTGGCAGCTCTGTGTAAAGCATAAATAGTATCCCGTAGTTAGTAAGAAACTAGCAGACTAGAACCTCTTAAAACATAGTCAAAAAAGGATATGTTTCCTGTAACCTAGATCTTTTGTATAGAAAATCATCCTTAATAACAGGCAAACAATGTAACTTAACATTTTCGCGACCGCATGTTTTTGTCTTTTTGACAGTAAGCTCCACCTGTGGACGTTATTCTTTTACATTATATTATTTTAAATCAATGTTTTCTGTATTCATATTAAAAATATAAATTAATAAACATTACAATTATACTCTTTCTAATCAAAGTTTTTGTACCCATAATGCATTGATTGTACAAATGTGAATATTGGGTATATTGTAAAGTAATAATGTAACCTAAAGAAACGCCCGCTGGAAGAGTTACAAATTTTCAAATGACGCGAATTCACGTCAGCGATCACGATAGTGTTAATAAATAGGCTTCAATTGTTGAAACTGTTTGTCTGTCAATCAATGGGGCGTGTTAAAAATAGAAATGTTGCGAAAACAATGCTTTTTACTGAAAAGAAAAGGATTTTTTTAATTAAAAAAAAAAAAAAAAATAGACAGTTAGGTATATATTCCTTCTTTTCTGTCATTGTTTCGCCATGAGAAATCATAATCTTCCCGAAGATCTATCACTTAATTCACCAATTAACTAATCACTTGTGGTTAAAAAAATTCAATCACAATTATTTTATAGAATGTAAAGTTTCTATCTGAGCAACTGCTTCGCTCTTAGACCTTAAGAAACAACTGGGAAGTAAATATTAAGAAGTTTTTATTTGAAGTAAATATAAAGAAGTTTTTATTTGAAAATTATTTTTAAACGTTTGCTATATGCAAGAAAAAATAAATAAATTCTGAGCAGAACATTTTGTCATAAAACAACACGAAAAGTTAAAAGAACGAATAAAATACTTTTCCACACTAAGAAAATCTCTCTTAAGACGAGAATAACAAAATTAAGATAAATCCTTTTTACTTATAAATAGGATTATGTTATTAAAGTCTTAAAAATCAAAGATTTGTTTTATCCTATTATGAGGAAAATCATGTCTTTTAAATACTCCAAAGATTACTTTTAATGTTTTAGTCGTTTTCCCAAAGCAATCTGCATGATTTAAAGCAATTTTCATTAATTAATATTAATCGTTGAAGAGTTTAAACGTGAAATTATCAGTGTTAAAAAAGAAAGAAAATTAAAAATAAATAAATAAAACAGATTTAATTAAATAGATTTATCAGATACTATTTCAAACTATATTTTTAAGTTATATTTTTTTAAATTAATTATTTTAATCTTATTATTTCTTTTAACCATAAGTTCATTATTATTATTATTATTATTATTAGTTTCCGCCTGTAACGGTTATTATGCGATACGCACACAAATACGTACAGAAATACGCATACTAAATTCTTCAAATACGCACAGTGTATATTTACTACTATGTGATTTAAAGTTTTTGTGATATGATAGAAATATTTGATTTTACTACAATGTTTAAAATTTACGGTAAATTAACACTGTATCGAACAAAAATTACCTTGAGTGACTCCACACGGCTTCATGGACATTTAACAATTTCCTGCCGTTTTAACAAGTTTTAATTGATTGATGCAGTAACGAAATAAAAGTCAAAAATATAATAGGGTATTTGAGTATTTATCTCTAGGTTTATGTACTTGTAGATTGGACAGTAATGTATTCCAATTCTTTTGTGGATCGCTGTAAAGCAACGTTTATCAAAGGGTCAGCAAAAGCGCACTGGTGCTCCAGAAAGTATTTTCAGATGTGCTCTATAGCATTACAACGAATTATGTATACAGATAAAAAAATATTATTACTTGATTATAACATTTCTTTAAGAATGTACTGCTTTGTCAAAGCAATATTATTATAATTATTAATAGCACTTTCCTTGCAGAAAACAAGGCTGTACACTTGTTTTATTACATAATTTTAACGTTTTGGAAATCGAGCTTGGTTCACGTTACTTATTTTTAGATGAATTCACGTAAATAAAATGAATAGGTTTCTCCAAACGATTTTTCAACGTTATATTGAACAATAACATTCTTGATGTGAACAAAAACTAAGCGCCAGTAATATAGTAAAATCACTGCCTACTAAGAAAAATAAATTATGTGCAACATGATATTTGTGTGAATTAGGATTTTATTCCCTCACCACAATTAATAAAAGGGAAGAATTTTTCTACATATTGACATAATACATAGGAAAGAAAGTTCGATTTTTAAATATTAAACAAAGATTATGAGATGTTTTATTTGAATTCATAGAGCAAAAGCATGTAGAGCAACAGCATGCGTTTGTTTAATTTTGAATGCAGCCTGACGAAAAAATTTTGAAAGGCACTGTTGCAAAATAATACTCTATAACAACGACCTATAACAGATCTGCCAAATTTGAGGTTAAAAATAGTAAATATATAATTAAATTCTATAACATACATTTTGTAGAAAAAAGTATTAAATATATATCAGTTTCATTCTCTTTCATATAATTTTAACATTTTTAGAAAACTAGACACCGTAGAACTTAGTATGTGAAGGGTTCTCACCAGTCACAAATTTGAATACCACTTTTCGTATAAAACAATCGTTTTCTTAGTCAGTCGTAGATGTATGCTACAAACGATTAATGAATATTACTATAAAATGGAAGTGGTATTCAGAAGAGTGACCACTAAGAACTCTATACATATGAATTATCTACACTTTCCTTTAAATTAACTATACGTAATACACTCATTATTTCCATAAATAATCATATTCTAGCAAATCAATGTAACATGCATTTTTTTTTTTTTTAGCCACGACAGGACTATTTCTTTCAGACAGCGATTTTATCACACTTCCAATGTGTCAGGGTGCCTGCAATTATCCAATTTTACCATTTATTTTCTTAAACTATCTTAAAATAGTTAGAAATTTTATTTATAAACTCATCACCCATGAACATTTATTTTAAGTAGTTTTGAGAATAAGATTTATTGTTTTTATACCCACCAAGTGAAAATGCCAGAGCCGGGAATTGAACCCAGGCCCTCCGCTTAACTCTGCAATTCCACCGAGCTACCCTGGCTGCTAAACAGCTGAACATTTTTCAAATAATAACCGTTACATCTGCGTTTGCAGATACGGTGACCTTGCTAACGGTTATTAAGTGAGAAATGTCGAGCTTGTTATTGGCCAAGGTGGCTAACAATATATTTATATATATCAATATACAAAATTGTAATATATAAATCAATCCTATCGTACTAAATTGCATTATTTCAAAGACAGATTTTTTTTCTTTTCTTTTTCCTTTCTTTCTTTCTTTCTTTCTTTTTTTTTTTTTTTTTTTGTTTGTTTGTTCGTTTTGCACAATTCAGCATTGTTAAAACGAAGTTTAAATAATTTGTCAGTCGAACGTAATGCGTAAGAATTTTGCCCTCCTTTACTGTGATAAATATGTATGTCCTACACCCATGGAAATCTTAATGCTAATTAAAGTACAGTCACCCCAAAAAAAAACGCCACCCCCCCACCTAATTTTGCCATAAATTATCGTAGAAACATGCGACTGGTACCAATCAGTTTGTAATAACGTCTAGTTTATAATGTTATAGTTAGATTTTACTTAGGGGGTCGTCTACATATTAAAACTGACATCAACTTCATTTTTTTCAATAGTAACCCCCATTTTTTATAATTTATTTGAATTCTTCGGATCAAATCATCACGAAAAATGGTATAGTTTATATATTTCGCTCAATTTTTCATAGAGTTATAAGCTGTCAAAGTTTGGGGGTGCTAATGTTAAATGAATGTGACAAACATTAAATCATATCTTCCGAAATAATTATGATATTTAAATTCTGTTTTTTTTATTCGTTAGAATGAAGTAACCCAAACATATTCCATGCAAATTTTTGCTAAAAAAACATTTTTTGAATTATGAAAATTATTAATAAATTCATATTTGAAAAAATTATGAATTATGACCTATGTTAATTTTTGCACGAATAGAACGGGCATCATCAAAAACATAGGTTTCCAAATTTACAGCTCGTTCCTAACATTATTTTTTGAGTTACAGTGATATTTCACTTTTTATTCCTGTTAGGGGGCCGTCACTTGTTATAATCTGTATCCTGTATAAGTAAATGTTTGTATATAATTTGACGGAAAACTATTTTAATTTACCTTTATGTTATTTTTATTGTTTCCTAAGCAATATTTCGATGTTTATTATACAAATTGGCATATTTTTGTACAGTTATCACAATGTAGGCGAGGGATTGTGAAAGAATTTCAAAAGAAAAGAAGCCCCCGCCCCGCCTCTGATTCGCTGAAGCACTATATAAAAAAAAAGACAAATTTGCATATTCCTATTTGACTCTATATGTGACGCTGGTATGCATAAATCACAATGGTATTTACTACATCGATTATTGAAGACAAAACTTAAATGATTTAATTACAAATATGCAAAATTATTTTGCTTTATATTATAAAGTTTTAGAAAATTTGTGAAAAGGCGTGGCTATTTACATTAAGACTTGATATGGAAGCTATGTTGCTGTTTTTCGATGCTGCGAAATTTACAAAATATATTTGTGTTAATATACTATACAGATAGAAGAAAAATTATATAATATCAACAAATCTTCTTTAATCAATATGTTTATATACATTACTGTATGGAAATGTTTATATATGAATATTGTATTTATTTTTAATGAGAGATATAAACACAAAATACTAAAAAAAAAGAAGAAAATGTGTTATAAATTTTTATAAATCAAGCAAAATATATATGCATACTTGCCAACCTAACCCGTAACATTGTTAGTTCCCGCCCCTGTGTGTACACAATTTAATTTTTAGAGTAATTAACTTCAAATACATTTACGATTAACTCATTGAGCGCCACGCGAATTCTTATGGAAATCCCATTCAGGCCACACGTGCTGCTTAGAAGCGTGTTATATTTATCGAGTTTCAATAAACCCCATTAGGCCTTAACGATATAATCCTATAAAAATCATATTAAAAAAAAAAAAAACATGAAGTAAATTTTAAATAAATTGTCAGTAATTACTTAAAACTATGTAAGTTCTGTAGTTTTATATCATATTTTATACTGCCGGCTGACTTAGCCTAAATGGAAAGATCAGTGTCAGCCACCGATGGCTGACACGGCTCTAAAAAGACTGATGTGAAAAAAATGTACGGAAAGGGGCGGGACCAGTAATCTTCCGGGATAGGTTGACATGAATGTATATACGTAGAGCAATGCCAGAAAATGTTCTTTATTTTTCATGAACCAGATGAATGGTATTTTTTTCTGAATAGTCTATGTATTAAATATAATGCTGCTTTAAATACCCTTTAAATGAAAAGTTTTATTACATACAGTAATTTTCTGGCACGTTACAGCTCCCAAATGACACACAATACAAAACCCCGCCTTTTTCCAGTGTTTAAAGGGTATTAACGTTTAATATGCTTTATATTCGTTTTGATCTTTCTTTCTCCTCCATATCTTCTTCTTTTTTCCTTAAAAAAAAAAAAAGAGTTATGTAACATTTTGACCTTTTCATGTGAAGATTTAGATTAAGGGTAGTCAGCCTTTCTACACCCACCGTCCACTTCGGTATCTGTGTTAAAGTGTAGAATTTTAGAACATCCCATTAAGTAGTAGGATTTATTATTTTACATATTAATTTGTTACACATTATAAAATATAAAAGCAAAAGAATATCGTGGAGATTTATGTAAAAGTTTTTAATAATGTCATGAAAAAAAAAATAATAATAATTAATTAAAAAAATAAATAAATAAAAATAAAAAAATGTGTTTTATTATTTTAACCTCTTCACTACGATTCCGCCCGATCCCGGCTTTGTAGGTTAGCTACGGATACGGCCGGAATGAGGCGGATCGTAGAAAAATAGGGGTGTTGGGAAGTTCAACAGATGGGGGTCATTCTGTCGCGAAAGGAAGGTCTTTGATGAGGCGATCGCTTTGTCCGAATGACATTGATGAAAAGCTTTCTTATCATTTGTGTGTACACCAATTTAAGATACTGGGTGAACATGGTATGATATTCTTTTCTAAGTGAAGTGGTTTTTCTCTTTTATTTTGAGTTCTTGAAAACAACTGCAAGTTAAAATTTTACTATACTTTTATTTAAGTAATATATTACATAAATCCGTTGTAACGTGAGAAAAGTGGTACATTTCTGTTTATCAAATAAACTACAATATTTTTTAAAATGATTTATTTTATTTTATTTTTTCATAAAAATGAACAGCACGATTTTTTACAAAAAAAAAAAAAAAAAAAAAAAAAAAAATGTAAATTTCTAATTTAAGGAAAATTTCCATGCATTTTTAAATGTAAAAGTGAAAATTCTCAGTTTGGATGAATAAAAATGAATATTTCAAATAATAATCTATATAAATAAAGAGAAGTATTTATATGTCTTTATGTGTGTCTGTCTGCGCTCTGGTGCTCACACTACCGATCGCAGAGCTACAGAATTTCGCATATGGGTACCTGAGATCCTGTAGGTGTGCACCTCAACAATATTTTTTCGAATTTCGAATCTGAATTTTTTTTTATTAATTTTTTTAGTTTTAAATATTGCCTTCTATTTCTCATTTTTCATAAATTTATTCTTCCATTGAAATCGTCTGCGTATCTTAGCAACAGTTATTACGCTATTTATTTTTACTGAATACATTCATTTGACGGCAGAATCTTTTTTCTTTTTTTCCTTTTCTTTAAATTTATTATATTTATTGAAAATCAAATGATAATGCTGTAGAAAAAATTAATATATTATATTAAAAAATTAAAAAAGTATTGGTAACAGAATTTTTTATGCCTAATTATTATAGTAAAGCAACTTTTTATTTTATTCCTTTAAAAGAAAAATCTTTTATTATTATTATTATTTATGGTATTTATCAGGGGACAAAAATGTAGTATATATTAGAAAATAGTAAAGTAATTAAAATTATATATTTAATTCTTTTTTAAAGAAAATCGACTTATTATTATTATTATTATTATTATATTAGTCGGAATCAAATTGTAATATAGTGTAAATTCCGAGGGCTATAAAATACATGGTTCGAAAATTAAACTATTTAATAGTTGCTGAGATACAGTTATTTTATAATCGTAGTTCTTAAATAATAATTCACCTGTCGTCAATAAATATCCAAATTGAAATGCCAAGGGAAGAACTTTCTGCGGCAGTAAGAGCCCCGACCTGATGGAGTGCGGACGGGAAAAGTGCTGCCGTAGGCAACGGGTGCCCGAAGCTTGGTTTAGAGCGATTTCAGCATTTTTTTTTTTTTAAGTTTTTATTTATAATGTGATGTAAAAAATAAATATTAATCCAATTCTTTTGAAAATTCATTTAAATATAGCGCCCAGCTAAGCGGGTGTAGCCCACTAGTTTTAAATATGGCAGGGGTGTAAACAAAGTTTTTCCAAATAGATTCATAAAAACTATCCGATTTTTAAATATTTAATTAAATGTGCTGATAACATAGTACGCAAATATCTCTTATTTTTGCAAATATGAATGAAAGTGAGTTTTCTTGCAAATATGTTAGAAATGTTTCTGTTATTGAGTGAAAAGAAGAGAAATGTTAATAATAAAAATTAAAATAAACAGAGAAAGAGAACAAGAATGTATTTATTTCATATTTTTTAATTTTATCAACTATTTCTAGATTTAAAAGTGTATATCTGTTTTTCATATAGTACTATACACATTGAAACAAAATGAAATCATATTAGCTTTTTATTTATAAATAAATAAATAAACAAATAATATAATTTAATTTAAGCTCTCTGTGTGTTCTGAAGGTTATAATTGAGCATAAATTAGGCAGAGATGTACGAATTTCGGTTATTTTCTTTGTTTATACATATATATATATGTGTGTGTGTGTGTGTGTGTG
Organism: Salticus scenicus; assembly: GCA_963930645.1. Lineage (NCBI taxonomy): Eukaryota > Metazoa > Arthropoda > Arachnida > Araneae > Salticidae > Salticus > Salticus scenicus. The sequence continues at coordinate 19,713 of CAWVNO010002462.1, read as the reverse complement.
TGTGTGGATGTATGCATATAAAAACTCGGATTGAAGTTATATTTATATATTTTCGTTTAGTTTCAAGTTAAAGACGTTTCTAAAAACGAACTGGCCATTTTCTACGCATTTACAAAGTGATTTAATTTGTAAATGCATAAAATTTGCAAATAATCTCAACTCATTCAACTGCAGAGAAGCAATTTATTTAATTTTATTTTATTGCAAAGAAACACTGCTTTTTTTTTTCAATAATTTCACATTTTGTACAAAAGCGCATATATTTTATTTTTTATTTATTTAAACAATGACAATGCATTTAAAATGACATTTTGTATTATCATTTAAGTGTTTCAAATTTTAATAAGTAACCATTTTACAATGAGTTCCAGTAATTCATATTACTTATTTCGAAGACTAATAGTTTTTGTATGGCCTTTTAAAACAGACCTAACAGAAAAACACCACTAACCTAAAATACAGTTTGGACTTGAATCAAAATCACAGTAACAAATAAATAAATAAATAATAATAATAATAAAACATTTCAGAATTTTTTAGTGTAATTTTATAAATCTTTTTTATCAGCTATAGATTGATTCCTGTAACCCCATAAAAAGAATGTATATTGTATATTTCTCTTATTAGGTAAATAAGGATTAATGAATATATAATATAATGAATAAACAACGCTATTTTATATTCTTAAGTTTACTTTTGTTTTTAAACAACTAAGGATATGCATTATTAGTATAAGGGACTTCATAATATTTATATATATATATATACGCATTCAGAAGTCCACTTTAAATTTCAAGCATAGTAAATTTTTAATATTAAAATATGAAATAAAAGCAGAGTATTGTAGATCTTAGATATACAAATACATGTTCGTACCTGGGGGGCACATATCCTTGGCGCTATCGGCGGATTGTTTGAAAGTTGGGGTGTTGAGAATTCAAAGAGATAAGGATTGTCTTGTCTCCAGGGAAATTTCTTTGGTCAGCTGACCGCTTTATTCCAAGAACAGTGAGGAAATACTGCCTATGGGTTTATAAATACTTCTCATACAAACACTTTGAATGACATTTTTTCCAGAGAAAAATTTATTTTTTCGTTTTATTTGAGAGAACTAGAACTTCAGCATTACTAGTTAACATTTTACGCTAAGAGTTGTATTTTTTACTTGAATTCATTTCAGTATGAGTAAAAGAAAAAGAAATTTAACCCAGTTACAGAACCATTTTACTCATAAATGCTTAAAATTTGTAAAGAATCTTATTCAACTGTTGAGAAATTTAATAGGACCTTTCTTTTTGTAGATTGGTTAAAATATCACATAATAAATTTGTAAAAAACACCATAAATTCCAAAAGAAACGCATCAGTTGCATCCGGTTGAATTAATTTAGCAAATTTTCGTCAGATATGAAGCAAGTCAGCACAAATGCAGCTCGAAGAAAAGCAGGTTTAATTTCCCCTTTATTGTGTTTTACATATAACCTTTCAATTATAAAAAAGTACTACAGAACTGGTTTTTAAAAAATAATTAGTAAAATACTTTGAAAAAACACCATAAAGTGCTAGAGCTCGCAACAAATGTTTCAGATCAAAAGAAAACACAACCCTTCATCAGGCAAACAAAAATTAAGGAAAAAAAAAGGAATGAAAAACGATATTAGTTTTTATCGTTTGAGTAGTAATACCTGTAAACTTCAAAACTTTTATTTACTTGTGATAAATTATCCAGGAAGGACATGAAACAAAAAAAAAAAAAAAAAACGCAAAGAAAGAAAAGAATATTTATTTACTTTATTTATTATTATTACTACTACTTACTTTATATATATGTGTGTGTGTATCAACGGTTATATATGTTATATACAATTTAAACGCATTTAAATCAGATATAAACTAATTGCAAAAATACATTGAAACTAAATTGTATTTATAAATCACAAAAGCTATTTTTATTAATTCTGTCAACGCTTTTCACATTTTGTGTATGACTAATTAAATATTTGTGAGATAAATGTAATCTGCAATCAAGAGTAATTGCACACTTTAATATTTTTGATTAATTTATTATAAATACAAGTTAACATAACCTAACCAATATTATTACTGTTATTACTATTACTATTGAATTTTTGGTCAAAAATAAAATATTTTCCCTTGAATATGTTTATAAACAATCTCAAAAGCAGAATGTTACCACTGTAATCTAAAATATAATTTAGACTTGAATCAAAAATAAATATGATAAATGAAAATAAATAAATAAATAAAGTTTTTGATTTTTGAATCTTACATTTACAAAATGCAATTTATATATTTTATTAGAACCAATGTGATAACGTTAATTTACAATAGCATTCCTTTTTTATTTTAATTTCGCTTTTAAATAACTAACGATGTATGTTATTAATAAATAATTTTGAAGTATCTTCTAATAAAAGAGGGAAAAAAAGCGTAAATTATCAGTGTTCTAAATGACTTGCTCCGCTCACACTGTACCAATTTGACATCGTGATGTGGGGCGTATAGATCAAATTGACAGTTCCGACACGCCTCTCTCACTTTCTATCTTAGGAGTGTAAAGAAAGGAATACGTATGGGAACTGGATGAGTCTATTTTCCATTTTCCTCCTTCTCAATGCTCAGTAATTTACGATAGAAGAATGTGCCCACTTCCCGTCGTGAAAGAGTTAAAAAAGTCAATTAAAGAAAATGAAAGTACTGCAGTATCAGAACAAACTCCCATTGTCATTGTGAAACGGCCGTGGGAACCAGGTTGAGTGCCGCCGTTTCAGACAATGGGGAAATTGCACATTTTTCATTTTGACTTGTATATGATAGAGCATGAAAATACAAACATTTTGATACCATTTTTATGCATATTTGAAAACCGGATGCTTTAATAAATTAACTTTAAAAGACGTAGTTCTCATGTTGGCGGGAAAACGCTGCGTCACGTGATAAAACCTATCGTGACGTCACTATCCATGAAATGAACTGCCGGCTGAATTTCTCCCTCTTGTATTGTAAAGAAAAATCGTGCATTCAGTGAAATTTTGTATTCTTTCTTTAAAAAAAAAATATTAAAACTATTTGAACTCATTAAACATCACTTCATTCTATAAATGACACCAAGTTTCAATGATATTTTTTTGTACTCGCCTGCTGTTATTAATCCAAATTAAACTATAATCGAAATAATAGTTGATCAATAGAATTTTCTTAAAGAATGTTTTTAGTATGCTATGCCAAAGATGTATCTTTTAAATACTTGTTTTGTTTCATTTTATTATGTTTTATAGATTTATTATTATTATAGACTGAGTACAGAAATAAAATATTGGGATTGAGTAATAATATTTAACTGAATAATATGCATATTTTCATTGCTTAAATAATCTAGAATAGTTATGCTAAATTAACCTAAATTAGATTACTTTTATAATTATGAGATGCCAGTATATCTGTATATATATATATATATATATATAACTTTTTAATACATTTCAATATTATAACTTAACAATATTTCTATTAAAATAGCAGCTGAAGATTGTGAATAATTAAAAACATTATAGTGATACAGTTTGAGAAATTGAAAAGTATTTAAGGAAAATTACATGCGCTTATCATTCTAAATAAATAAATTAAATTAAAAGAAGGTCTCCTTACAAAAATATTAATATTATTTATATATGTATATATATATATATAGAAACGCGTTTAGTTATTTTTATAATGTAATTACTTTTTTATTTGGAAAAATTTAAAAATAGAAAGAAAAGATTAATAGAAATAGAAAGTAATAATAATAACAACATTTAGCAATAGGAAAGATATAAAGTACTTTAAAATAAAATAAACACATGAAATATATGTTAAATGTAATAATACCTTATAAGTTATACATGATCTAGTTATAAATATGAATGGTATTAAATAATTATAATAATAATAACAATAACTAAGCTGTTGTCATCCGTCCTTAGCAATTGTCCACCAGTGTATATATATATATATATATATATATTAAATTTATTTGTCAATGAAGCCTTAATGTAAAATCCAAATACGTTTAGAATATATCAGGGGTCGATCCAGGTAAAAACTGGGACCCATTTGCTTCCCCTTCACAAAATCCAAATATCTAAAATGGGCCCCTTTAGAAAATACAAATCCATAAAATGGGTCTCTTCACAAAATTCAGATTCATAACAACAGGCCTTTCTCAAGATTTATTTTTAAAAATATGATGATTTTGTAAAAGTTTTCCACGTTAACAATATTATTTTTAATGAGTGTATATACTTGGCTCAGTAATATGCTGTTAACTTGATAATGAACATTAGATAGAGTAACTTCTTAAGTGAAAGGTCTCGTGTGATAATTCTTTTTATCACAAAAAGAAATAAATTTTCACAAAATTATTTTGTTTTTCACAAAAAAAAAAAAAAAAAAAAAAAAAATTGTTTTTCACAAAAATGAGCCCCAAAAGTAAACCTGAAACAACACTTGCATATAATATAACTGACGGTCTTCGCCTGCTTCGCTGGTCGCTAAATTTAATAAATTAACAAACAAAAAAAAAAAAAAAAAAAAAAAAATTCTTTTATATCATTCTATAAACAAAAAATAAATAAATAGATAATTAAAAAATAAATTCATTGAAATCGCTCTTAACATCGTTTTGGTTATTCGCAGCCTGTGGCAACTTCTTTCCCTCCAGTGTACACTGCTTTTTTGGATCTGGGTTCTTATTGCCCGCAGCAATGTCTTTCGTGGGCACTTCAATTTGTGTACATATCAGGAGGCGAAAGCTGCTATTATTCAAAAACTAAGATTTTAAGGATAGCTGTATCTCAGCATCTATTAAATATTCTTTAATTTTGGCACCATGTACTTTATTGCAATCACTTTTTCTGCTATATTACCATTTCATTTCGATTAGTACAATAAATAAATAAATAACAAAAGATTTTCCTTTCAAAGGCATTAAGTAAATAATAAATAAGATTTTATTAAACTTAAATTTTAATAAGACTAATCCTTTATGCAATATTAACATTTTCCCGATAAAAACATTTAATTATATTTTCCTTTTGAAATGAATTAATTAGATAAATAAATAGTTGTGTAACAGCCGTTGCTAATATAAACAACGTAGAACAATATAATTCAAATAAATTTAAGAAAATTAAATGGAAAAATAAATGGATAAAATTGAAATATATATATATATATATATATATATAGTAATACATTAATAAAATAATATCAGTGCAATTTTTTTTTTTTTTTTTTTTTTTTGAAATTTAAAGATGAATTAACTTCAGTATTAAAACAATTATTTGGATCATAAGCGAAGACTACCCATATCAGATTTAAAAAGAATTAAAGAGAAATTGAAATGAATATTGGAAATTGGAATGAGAAAAAAGCATAATTTGCATTCTAACGTTTTCAAGGGCCTGGTAGAATGCAAATATGCTAAAAAATGGATGTTTTTCTGTCACAAAGAAAGCTAAAGCTAAGATTTTCTTTGTTCACAGGTCCGAAACACCCATAGAAAATCCATATAAATAAAGATCAAAATAAAACTATTACCTAAAATGATAATCCAAAACCATATAAGATTAAAATAAAAATACCATAATACAAAAATACTTAATAAAATAAATTTTATGGACCCAGCTCAAACAATACACATGTAAAGAATATATAAATTACTTAAAAAATTATAAAAAGTAAACTCTTTTTTTTTTTTTTGTAATAAAATAAAATAAAAATAATAAATAAATAATGCAATTTGAAAATAAAAATTTTTTTTCGTTGCAAAAACATGAAGTAAATATTAAATACATAATTAATGACTGCTCTATAAAATAATCATATATAATTTATAAAATAACATAATTAAAAAATTCTGGTTAAAAAAAAATAATAATAATAAAATAAATAATCAGTAAAATATATTTTTATGTACTATGAAATTTTAATGAATATTTTAATTATAATTAAATATTTAAGCATACATTATGAAAAAAGAAATATTCTCACATACAAGCATCTAAAAAATTAGAGAAATGTAAAAAAATACTACTAATATATTAAAGCAATGCTAAAATTCTATTATGAAGACGTTTATAACTTTCAAAATATGAATACAGAACAAATCTAGATCGTTTAGCTTTAGCTACTCTTATATTTATGCGCTAATAAAATCGAGGTTTCTTCTCAAAAATGAGAATATGGAAAGAGCATCTATTTTCGGAACATTATCCGATTGCTCTTTTACAAATCCAAACTCGACATTATACAAATAAAAATAGAAATATATATATATATAAGATATAAGATATAGTATAGTTATGGAAGGTTTAAGTTATTTCTTACAAAAGGTAAAAATTTTAAGAATAAACTATAAAATACAGATTAGAATAGAGCGAACAAAAAGAAAAGCAAGCGGTAAAAGAGTGTAAACATTCACACTTCATGTACTGTGACGTCAACCCCCTCACGGAGCGTTTTCGGATCACGTGGTTTTGTTTTGGTTTTTAGCGATTTTAAAATGTTAATTAAAAGTTAATTTGAAATAATTTTACGATTTTAATTGGATTTTTCGGATTCCCAAGATTGATTTTATCGATTACAATTAAAAGAAATTGTTTTTCCTTCCGTGTGCAACTTCCCCATTATACGGCAGCTTGAGTTAAAATAATTTTGAATTTTCAAACAAATTTAAAACCATTCATCTTTTTTTTTTTTTTTTTCTTTTGATAGATATATTAATATCTATTCAAGCTATTTAATTTTCTTCGTATGAAGTGAACTATCTGATGTTTAATCAATAGAAACCAATAAAAATCTTTTAATTCGTAAACTAACTCAGAAAGTTCTGTGAATTAGTCATTTTTTTTATTTTATAAATAACATTTCTGAAATTTTTTTCCGGTGTGAAACTTCATAAATAATGTATCCTGGGTGATAGATCGTGATTTATATTTTCTAAATGTATAGACGGACCCCTAATACATTTTCACGTGTAACTCTATTTAAAATTGATTTAAGGTATATAAATAGGTATGTTTTTCGAACCGCCTTGATCTCAGAAATCTGAATATGAAGTCAAAAATAGGGGTTGTCATTGAAGAAAATGAAGTTAATGCCAGTTTTAATATGTAGACGACCCCTTAGGCAAAATTTAACTATACCGTTATAAACTAGACGTTATTACAAATCGATCGGTACCAGTCAAATGTTTCTACAATAATTTACGGCGAAATTAGGTGGGGGGGTGACGTTTTTTTTTTGGGTGACTGTACAATCTATAGAAAAGAAAATTGTGCATATGAATAATAAATATTAATTTTATAACAACTTCTGCATTGTTTAAAATAATTGTTTAGAATGTGGTTTATAGAAGCTCACAAATTGTAATGCTGTGGATAAATTCCGGGTGACACTGTACATAAACTGATGACTTTAATTATCCCATTTTTAAAAGGTAATGTTCCATAGTGCGCTTGAACAACTTACATAAGTTCTAAGAATTTCCTTAAAAAAATATAGTAGTCAGAGGGCGGAGAGCAGAGTGACATACAGACAAACCAAAGTTATATACGCTTTACAACTTTCTCGGAAAGTGTTAAAAAACTGAAGTAAAAATAAGATTAAAGTGTTTGCATGCTAGTAGATAGTAGCAGGGGGAAAAGAGAAAATCTCCCTTGTTTTTGTAACCAATAATACCTTCAATGCTACGAAATTACTGGGTAATTCTACGAAAAATGCAAGTCAGTCATTTTAAGAGTACCTCTACTTATACCCGTTTTTTATAACAATAACTGCTATTCTTTTCAAACACAAAAATTACTGTAAATATGTGATTAAAAGGGTATTGCAGGATAAGCATATGAAAACTGCACCAGCGTCGAATGAAGAGATCTTGCCTTCTATTTATTGTTCTTCTTCTGAAACATCTTTTGCACACAATTTTAGACTTCTACCCTCAACGATTAGGAAGTAATGGGGGTGGCAACCTAAAATGTTAAATTTAATTTAAAAAAAAAACTATTCAAGATATCTTAACGAGGTTGTAACTATTTATAAATGTTTATGAAGTACATAATATATATTTTTTTCAGAATTTTCACTCGATTTTAAACGGTAGAAAATGATAAGTATATTTTTGATGGGCGATTTTTTATACTTTCCACCAAAGTGACACCTACCAAAAAAATACAGTTTATTTGTTTATTTGTTAGCTATTATATATAAAAATTACAGATGGGTCAAATTGGTAGAACGTAGTGAAAAAAAATAATAATCACTTAACAATAATACTTGTGTACAAGTGTTTCAAACTCAAAATAAAAAACTGACACCAGCGCTCGTTATCAATAACTTCTATTATTTTCAATCGCAATAAATTAAACCACATGTATGATATAAATTATTGATAAAAGTACGCTGGTATAGGTTTTCCGTGCTGAGACGAAAATTCTTGCACCCTTGTAATAATACCAATGATGTAATATTTATTTAAAAAACTATTTTATAATAATAAATAAACAAGGCAAGCAAATATAAAAATGCTCTTTTAACATTTGTTATTAAAATGTACCAATTAGCAATAATAAAAAAAATATTCTATTTAATTGTTATGAAGGATCTTACGTCTAAACTTTCTTTTCAAGACACTTTTACGGATGATAAATTTTTCTAATTTTTGCTACCTTTATTTTTATACACTAGTCTCTATCCCGTTTAATCATGACATATTACTATGAAAATACTGATATAAAGATTTCTGTATGAAAATAGCATAGATGCCAACATTTTAATTTATTCCGGAGTATTTTTAGCGCCGCTTTTTTTCATGCATCTGTCAAGAGCTGTTTCTCCATTCATAGTTCATAATGGCCACGCCTTTTTTCAAGAATTCTACCACAAGTTTTTTTATGGAATAGATTTCCTTTTAAATTTTAAGACATTTTAAATATAAAAAAATGCTAAATATTAATAGTGGTGCAGAAAATTAGGAAGTTTCAAGGATTGTACGAACTATGTCATTTTTGATGGGCGGAGCTATGTGAAAGATTTATAAAGGATGTTATGTCAGTTGTACCTGATTGCGTTTAACAATAGTAGGTGATTTATAAAAATCACACTCGTAAATAAATAAATAAATGAATAAAACATTATGCATGTAGAATAAATGAATTGGTAGACCTTTATCAAAGTATTATTATTTAAAAGAACGGAAAAACTTATAAATATACTTTAGCCAAATTAAATAGTACTTTTCAGACGTATACAATTCTGTGTTGTATGTCAAGGGGTTCATTCTCTAGCAAAGTTGTTACAACTTATATATTTAAGTAAGCGCAAAAAGATTTAAAAACTGACAGACTTCAAATTCATTCTGCAACATTATCAGTAACTGCGTAACAATGTTACGATTTAAAATAAAAATGTTGGCAGCTATATTTACAGCTAATTATATGGCTCATATTCCATGCCCCCTTTTACACGTTCGGAAATGGGGAAAACACCCGCCTTTTTTTTTTTTTTTTTGCTACTGCTAGTTTAATAGATGCCAATATTTTGATTTATTCCGGAGTACTTTTAGCCCAGCCTTTATTTATAGAAAAATTTTAGGGAATATATAACTTCCATAAAATCAGGCAATTTTATCCTTAAAAAATAAGTGGTATGGAAAAAAGGCGGGGTTAAAAAATTCTCCGGAATAAGTAAAATTTTGCCATCTATGCTATTTTCATATAGGAATTTTTATATCAGTATTTTTGAAGTGTTGTGACGTGATTAAACAGGATAGAGACTGTTATGTAAAAATAAAGGTAGCAAAAATTACGGAAATTTCTCATCCTTAAAAGTGTCTTAAAAAAGGGCGAGATGAAATCCCTGATAATAAATAAATATAATTTTTTTTAAATTATTATTGCTAATTGTTGTTATGTTTCAATAACAAATGTTAAAAGGGCATTTTTATATTTGCTTTCATTGTTTATTTATTGATATTAAGTTGTTTTTAAAAATAAATATAATATCATTGGTATTATTATTAAGTGATTATTATTTTTTTCACTACGTTCTACCAATTTGACCCTTCTGTAATTTTTATATGTAATAGCTAACTAATAAACAAATAAACTGTATTTTTTTGGTAGGTGTCACTTTGGTGGAAAGTATAAAAAATCGCCCATCAAAAATATACTTATCATTTTCTACCGTTTAAAATCGAGTGAAAATTCTGAAAAAATATATATATTATGTGCTCCATAATAATCACATCCCTTAAAACTAAGGGACGGGATTGCGTTCGCCGAGAGAACGTCAGAGTTAAAGAGTGCTAGGGAGCAGGATAGAAAACTTTCATGTTATATGTAGAGAGCACTGTTGCTGATAAGAACTGCAAAAAGGCTCTCCTAACACAGAAACCTACCCCAGAGCAGCCTGCTAAGGGGGGGGGGGGGGGGGGGCAAGTCCTGGCGGAGGGGGGCAAGGAGCGGTAGCCCCCCCCCCCCGAAACTTGAAAAAATTGAAATTTGGCTGTGGAGAAGTGGAAAGTGGATTTATTGGCTCTGGAGAAGTGGAAAGTGGATTTATTGGAGGTTAGTTGGTAAATCCTGCTCCCGAGACTTGCAAAAGGGACAATTGAAGATAGAATTGAACGTGGTTGGCTCTGAGAAAATGACTTAGAAGATTTTGGGATTTATTTATGAAAATGACTAAGTCCCTACAAACGGCGGGCCTTAGAAGAAATTTGGGTTATTTAAGAAAATGACAAAGTCCCTTCGAGAAAATTAAGTGGTAGGTATGAAAATAAAGCTAAGTCCAACAGAACGTCGGGACTTGGGAGAAGTTGGGGTTCTGCTTGGAAAAACGACTAAGTCCCCTCGAACGGCTGGACTTGAAGAAAATTGGGTTTTAATTTAGAAAATGACTAAGTCCCTACGAACGGAGGGACATAGAAAAAATTAGGTGGATGGCTTGAAAATAAAGCTGTCAAGACTAAGTCCCCTCGGACGGCGGGACTTAGAAGAAATTTTGGGGGTTTATTTAACTCAATTGGACTAATTATAAGTTTGGAGAAAAACAATTAAAGGTAATAGATGCAAATGAGCAAGAGAACTGGAGAGCCATTCAGGAAAAATTTTGTAATTGCAGTTATAATCAATGTGAGAGAGCAATGGACAAGAGGGGATCTTTAACAAGTAATTAATATAAAGTTGGATAAATACAAGTGGATGGATAATTACTATTAAGTGGGAAATTATTAATGGATGGACAGCAGTTACCGGGGAAAAAAATAAAATAAAAATAATAATAAAAAAAAAAAAGGACGACACTCAGAAAGAGATGGGTAATTAGAACAAATAATGACTGGGATGACTAAGACCAGGGACCCTGACCACAGAGAGCCAGAGCCCAACAATAATAAACAGACAGCTGTGAGGGGCTAATTAAAGAGACAATTAGGGATAAATACTGAAGTTGAAATTTAATTAAAAATCAATATTAAAGTGGGCAATTACGAGGGGTCCTTGAGAAGATTAAGAGACTTGGCCAAATAAAACTCGTTAGGCACCGGACAACCCCCGATTCTGCCATCATGGCAGGATCGAACACCCCTAAAAAACGGGGTGGGAGCGCTCCATGGCGACATCCGGGGATTGGCAAGTACCCGTACAAGGACGCTGATTTAGGAAAATGGCGCAGAGCACATGGTGATTACATTACGGAAATTAAAACTTTTGAAGGATGGATAAAATAATTGATATTTAATAAAATACATATATGAGGGTCAGCAATGGTCGTCAGGTCATGTTTGTGGATTGGAAAATATTCCGTATTTAGGTTTTTAGAGAGAGTTTGAGAGCAAAAGCGAGCTAAATTTTAGTTAGTTTTAGGAAAAGCAAACAGCCATGTTGAACACCATTGCTGAGGGAAGCACAAGTTATTAAGAATAATTATACATATTATTAATGAACCACTTGGGTTAGGATTTAATGAATGGTACCATAAGATAGGTAAAAACTTTATGAAAAGAAAATAGTACAGTGCATTACTCTAACTCATCCCTTTCCTTTTGTCTTTAGCCGATCATCGGGAGCACTAAAACAAACGTCTTGACTCGATGAAGGTCCCGTCGTCCAGCCATAATGAGATGGTTGGCAAGTATGTGACTGCTTCCATAAGGGTTATATCATAAACAGAGTTGACAACTTTTAAAAATTTTCCGGAGTATTTTTGACTCCGCCTTTTTTTCGTACTGGTAATTTTAAATAAAGATTGTATTATTATTTAACCATTCTCACTTATTGAAAAGAAATATTCTACAAAAATTCCGGTGCGTAAAAGGGGCGAGGCGAAAAATGCTCTGGAATAAATTACAAAAGTTGGCAACTCTGCATATGGTGCACAATCGCGATATTGACTTGCTCCCATTGTGAAGCTCTCTCTCTTAAATAATTCGTTCATTTTTTTCTGAAATAGTAATTGTTTGTTTTTCTGTATTACATCACAAATACTAATTTTACTCCCATTCGAATAACTCCTTCTCAGTGCGTAGCTATCTTAAAATATTTTGTGAAATCCGTAAAATATATATTTTTTTCGCTTTCCATCGGTGAGGATCGAGCTAACAACCTTCTGGTTGGTAGATGTGTAGTCTGACCACAGACCGAACAGCTCTCAAGTGAATTTTCCCTGATTATTCAGACTAAGATTTTCAGTTTTTTTTTTTTTTTTTTTTTTTTTTTTTTTTGAATGGTTGTTAAAATACAAATGAAATTACGCGTTTATTTCTTTCTGAATTCAGTTTCTTCAAATGTAACAGGAAAACTTAGATTTTTACAATTTACTAAGAAAATGTTTTGAGATCGATTACGAAAAGAAATTAATGGAAATAATATATAGTTTTAATTTACTTACACCAGGTTTTATTGACAAAGTATGCGTTACGTTAAAATATCACTTAACAAATTTGTCGTAAGTCATGATCTTGTAAAAATGTTGTCTTGGTCTAGTAAAAGGATTTCAAGCTTGAAAACCTTCAAAATTGAAAAGAAATATACATATGCAAATGAGTTCAAAGGTCTAAGCTAACCGTTTAACTATTAAACGATATTTCAATACGTGTAACTATAGCAACAGAGAATTTTACCTGTTTAAGCCGTAGATCTTATTATAACAGTGACATACACCTATTATAAGAGTGGACGGAGCGTTCTATTATTAAGTTAATGTAAGAAAAGGTATAAAGATGAAAGCACGTTAATGTTGAAAAATGTTAACTTTTTTGGCATTTATCGCGTTATTGTCAATTTTTTGCTTTGAATATATATATATTATATTATTAAAAGATACAGCAAGCAAAACTTGTGTAAAAGACTACAGCTGCTGAAATTTACTTTTGCCTTGTTAGTAACCACTTTCCAACAAAGTTCAAAAGTTTTTATAACTTTGGTTTGTCTATACTCGTTTTAACTCTCATAAATAATCATGCAGATTTTTGAAACAATATAGGATATAATAAAGTTAAACTAATTCAATTTAGAAAAATAAATATAGCAATTATAAGCATTTTATAAAAATAATTACTTAAAAAGCACGAATTAATAAAATATTAAAAAACTTGGGAAATTAATTCCTTATTTTACATAATTTCTAGGGTTTTTAAAGTACATCTAATTACTATTTCTTGCTATGAAGTTCTTTTTAAATTGAAAACAATCTAACTTTTAAAGTGAAATAAAAATTTAAAAAGAACTTTCAAAGAAAAAGGAAAAATATCGCCTACTTAATAAAAAGCACAGTTTAGAGCATGGCGAGTAAATTTCAATATTGGCCAGTTTGGCTTCCTGTAGATCAGCAGTCTGACCTTTCTATCTTTACCACTAAAAGTCCCGTCCACTCTTATAATAGATCTATGAACAGTGAATGGGACAATGGCATCCTTTATGTGTAGCAAAGATCACTCACAAAAAAGTCACGTGACACGAGTAACTATCCAAACTGGCCAAATTTGAAATTTTCTCGCCAAGCTCTAAACTATGTTTTCTCTAATGCAGATGATATATCTCCCCTCCCCCCCCCCTTTTTTTTTTCTAGTTCGAAGAACTATTACTCTCAATCTAGGATAAGACGTTGTTGCCAGTTTTTCAATGGTTGGACAATTATCGAAATCGAAAATTTATCGAAAATATAGTTGAATAAATTATGTATTTTTGTATAAAAAAGGGTTTTTTCAACTTTTTCGATACTGTCCGTTTCGTTACTGATTACTACTAATTTTCTTTCCTTTTCTTTTTCTTAAAAAAAAAAAAAAAAAAAAAAAAAAAACTTTGCTGAAATTCTGTCAAAAGCAAAATTTAGTTTAGTACGGAGGACTATAAGTCTTTTTTTTTTTTTTTTTTCAAGTTATAATATCGATTTCAAATTATTTGCGATAAATATAGTTTCGATACATTTTCGATTTCGATGAAAGTCCAGCCATCATAGAACTGACGACAACGTTTTATCCGTAGACTGCGACTAATAGTCCTCCGCACTAATAAGTAGTTCTGTTGTACTAAATTAAATTCTGTCCATCCATAGTTTTAATGATCACAATGCGAGCATACATTTTTTTTCCTTACCTTAAAACCAAAAACAGAAGAAATAGTTTTTTAATCGTGTACAAAATTATTATTATTATTACTGTTATTATAATTATTATTATTATTATTTGTGTGTGTGTGCATGTGTAGAAGTTACTTTTTGTCAAGATGAATGCTGTCTGTGCTAGTTATTCTAAAGAATATAGTTAATTTAATACAGAGTTTATTTACAAATAAATAAAATATAAAAAGAAGGAAAGAATCTATTTTTAAGTTACGAAAAAACTGAATTTAAAGTTTTTAGTAAATTAATATCATATATGTCCTCTTTTTTTTTTTATTATTGAGTTGAATGGTGGTATTATAGTTCTTTAAATGCGTAATAATTTAAGGACAACAATAAAAAGAAAATTCTTTATTTATTTAATACCAAAACGTACCTGCCAACATCCAAACTGATTTTCCTTAAAATTGTTTGCAACGCCCCTTTTCCATACCATTTAATATTTAGAATAATTATTATGGTATGTAATTGCATTTAAATAAGAAAATCACAATAAAAGGCTGACGTAAGAAAAAAAAGAACAGCGAGATTAAAATTGTACGGAATATTAATTAGAATGTTTAGAATGTTGGCAATAATTCCAAAGTTACACAATATGACATAGCTGCCAATTTTTTTAATTTATACCGGAATGTTGTTAGCTCTGCCCTTTTTTCCCACCGTTATCCTTTTAGCGAAATTTTCTTGATATTTAATCATAATTAATTTTTTTGACGAATATTAATGTGTGGAAAAAAGGGCGGGGCTAACTGAATTCCGGAATAAATTAAAAAGCTTGGCAGCTATGCAGTAAAGGATAAATGAATCCTTAATAAAACATCAAGGGTGGAAAAGTTTCCGTTTCATAATGAACTCTTACACCACAATTTTTTTTTAAATATTTCCCCACATACAATCTTAAATATAATTACTGACAAATATGATAGAAATGTTTAATGAAAATAGTGATATAAGAGTTGAGGCGATGAGAAGCAAAATCGTACACCTTTGGAAGACAAACAGAAGGAGGATGTATCTATTTTAAATGGATGTTCACTTCAGAACAATTTTAAAGCAATTTCGGGATTTTTCAAAAATACAATTTTATTGGTGCCAAGCCTCCGTTTTTCTTTTCTTTCTTTCTTTTTTTTTTTTTTACGGAGCGAAGACTGCGCCGCACAGTAAAGATTTTTATAATTTATTTAATTTTATACATTTTTCGAAAATATACATGACAAATTTTTCTTTTAAAATTCTGGTGATAAATCTTATCTCAAAATTAGAAATGTTGACAGCTATGAAATTTATGCAAGATTTGTAATTGAATATTTAAATTGAGATTGAAGGTGAGTAAGAACCATTAGTCCCATTATTTGTTTAAACATTTTATGAACTAAAAATTTGATACACAATGAAACACGGAACAATATTCAAGTAAAGTCTTAAAATTATGTGAAAGTAACAAAAATGGATATGTTATATATATTTTATAAATTTTATATTATTTCCACTTGATTTTCTTCATTATATCTACGTGATGTAATTTTGAATTTTTTCTTACAATACATAAGCATTTTGTGAAAAGGCCTTTCAAGCATATCCTGTTGATACTTCAATAAGTGGTACTATATAAAATTTCTAAAATTTAATTAATATTTTTCGTATATTTGTTTGGTATAAAAGAATTTAATTTAAAATTTATAATGAAAAATTGAATAAAGCCTTCATCCAACCTTTAATTACTTAAATATTGATTATACGCATTAACTGCAATCTACAAAGAAGTTTAAAATTGGGGGGGGGGGGAGGAGGGGTAGAGTATTTCATAACACCAATGAAAATGTTTTCAGGATTCAGTTTAAAGAATAGAAAAATTTACCTCTGTATACAGTTTCTATAAAACTTACTGTATTAAGCCTTAAATGTTTTGCTTTATATGACTTCTTTTTAAAAACTTTTCAATGAATAAAATATGCCTCGCTATCCAGTTATGTAGCATTAAAACCTTTTAGCTTGGTAGCATAAAAAAAAAAAAAAAAAATCCTTGAGGTACTTTAAAACAAATTTGCTTATGAATTACTCACAAATTGAAATATAAACAGGATTATTTGTTTACGTTATCGACCTTTTTATCCGTGATTTGTGTATGTTCCATAAAAATGAATTTGGCAACTGCCCTTTTTCTCTCTTAGACCTTATATTGAGACAAAAAAAAAAAAAAAAAAAAAAAAAAAAAAAAAAGTGTTATTTAAGTCAGATACACACATATATATATATATATTTATATTTATATTTTTTTTTTAAAATGAAAATTGGTGTGGTTTGAACTTCATTTGTATTACGTACTATAAATTATCTAAGTAATTTAAACTACAAACGAATCTCGTTAACTTGAACACGCTCAATATGAATTACTTTTAATATGAACTGTTTCCACAAACCCCGTTAAAATGAAAATTAGTTTCTGAGTTACCGATAACATAAGCTACTGATAACATGCACAATTTTTCCCCCTTAACGAGGCTCGAGTGCACTAATAGCTCAAGCCAACCAGTCAAGGTTTTTTTTATATTATATATATATATATATATATATATATATGTATATGTCAAGAGAACTATTTCCCTCATATATTATTATTTATACCTTCCTTCATAATATACTTCAATAAAAGTATTTATTAGAGCATGCAATGAAAATTTCTCGCACAAAATATTTAAATCCTTTGAAAATATTTTTGTAAAATGTTACTTTCTAAAACGTGTAACTATAGGCTACCTTTCGGCTACCGAAAAATTTTAACAGAATGATTTATTTTATTTTATCATGAAGTAAAATAAAACAAATTATTACAATTTTTCGGTAGCCAAAAGGTAGTAAGTTGGAAACAATACGGATGACGTTTTAAAGGAACGCCAAAAGGCGTGTCTTACTGTTCAAAATAGGAAAATATGCGGAACGTTAAGGTTTAATTCAGTAGTCGTTGTTATCACCTTTTTCTTCAGGACATTTTCGGAAATGTGAAAATTATATGTTTTTTAATACCTCTATTTCTATACAATATTTTTTATGCTGTTTAATAACGACACACTAATTTAAAAATACCAAGGTTCTTCTATTATAAGGTTGGGCCATTTGAAGAGTAGCCAATCAGAAGCAAGCAGAAGTGAAACGTCACGTGGCGAAAGATAGAAACAAACTACGATACAAAATATACGGCTGTTCGCCCAGAGCTAGCTATTACTTACTAAAACATATATCCTATAATCTGGTATAAATATTACCCAAAAACGAAAATCATGTACGGTATTACATGAAATAAAAGTACATTCGTTAAAATATTTATTTTAAATGCATATAAGTTCATAAAAAATTATAAAGCTTTCGCGTTTTCGGCAACATTGCTATGCATTTGTTTACATTTATAATACTTCAATAAAACGATGAATTTCAATTATATTAAAATGAAATGAAATAAAAATGCAGTTATTTAATTGTTTTACTCAAAAGAAAGCACATATATATTTTTTAAAGAATGTAAAATATATACATTTTACTGTACGATCGCGATATGTTTGTTTACATTTCAGATATTTCAGTAAAATTATGAATTTTAGTTTTATGAGTAAAAATAAAATATAAGTACATTTTTTAAAATATTTGTTCAAAATAAAACACTTATATTTTTCAATTTAAAATACACAATATATGAAGTTATCTGTAATATTGATATGTTTGTTTACCTTTTAAATACTTCAATATTGTCATGAATTACTTCAATAAGACAATGAATTTAAATTATATTAAAATGAAATAAAAATGCAGTTATTTAAATGTTTTGCTCAAAAGAAAGCGCACGTATTTGATTAAAAAAAATCTAAAATATATAAATTTTGCTGTACTAGCGTTATTTGTTTGTTTACATTTCAGATATTTCAGTAAAATCATGAATTTTAATTTTATGAGTAAAAATGAAATAAAAATACATTCTTTAAAATAGTTTGTTCAAAATAAAACACTTATAATTTTCAATTTAAAAAGAAATACATAATATATTCAGTTATCTGTAATATTATGATACGTTTGTTTACCTTTTAAATACTTCAATATTATGAATTTTAATATTAAAAATAAACTAAATATTGGAAGTAGAAGAATTTAATATTTATGTCAGACTTTAAACTCATATTAAATTTATTATTTCTCCATTTAAAAAAAGTTTCAGCATAATAATATATTTCAAAATAATTATTAGTATCAGTTTACAAATAAAATAGGTTCCTTAATAGCAGAAATTAGAAGGGTACTAAAATCACTTACCGAATTTTCAGTTGTTAAATTCCAAGTGTATGAAGAATTCAAGAAGAAATGTGTGAAATTTTGTACTGCAGCAATCAATAATATGCATATATGTATTTATGTAATCAGTAATATGCTTCATGTAGTACATGAAAACAAAAAGACCTTCGGATACAGCTAACTTGTCTTGCATGAAAATCTGTACTGTAGCGGAAAGCAATATGAATATACAAAAAAGTCTGATATGAGAATGGACTGATGATCACTTTTTTCATTCTTGCACCGAAAAAGAGGGAAGGGCAGTAGGAAAAAAAAAAAATATATACGTGGTGGTGGGTCTAACATTATGATAGCACAGTTTAAAAACAAAGCAAAATGATTTTGCGCTTTCATGTTTAAGTTACAAATGAAAATTTATAGTAGTACTGAAAATTATTTCAACTGAATTATTCATTTGAGTAGTCACTTGCTGTATAAATACAAATTTTTGAGTAAAATTTGATAGCATATCAAATATGAAAGAAACGCCTCTAGAAAAGAAACGCCTCTCACTCATTGAAATCCGAGCCGGACACTTGGGTGATGTTCCTTGTAAGTAAAAGAAATCAATGGTATCCAAAGAATTAACTTTCGAAAAAGCTAAAATAGTGCTAGCCTATTTTCACTAAAATGCTAAAGTAATTTTTTTTGCCAGGTTAAACCCTGTCAGTAAATATACTCCAAATTAATAAATACAAAACTTCGAATAAACACC
>CAWVNO010002461.1:0-13985 GCA_963930645.1 Salticus scenicus | reverse complement strand
ATACATACAGTTTAATATAAATTTATGTGTAGTTGCACCGTGATATAAGTTAGTGCTTATAATCTTTTGGTGCTTGTTCCTTAACAAGTGGCGTTTCTACCCCATTTAATATGCAGTACAAGACAGAATTTCTTAAAATGTGTGAATGCCAACTATTGTGAAATTGAAAGAAAACAAAAAACTTCTAATCGTATACATAATACTTAACTATGAGCATTTTCTAAAATATCTGTTATGTACTTTCAAGACGAATGGTTGAACCATGTATTTGTGATAATTTGAAGCAAAATTATCGATTAAAAAATATCAAAAAATGCATTTTTAAAGGTTTTTGTAGAGCACAAAATTGAAATTTTTTTTTCGACGTTTAGTGTCATATTTCAGTGCTATGAAATTCGTTAGCACATATCGTGAGAATTAATCTTAACTAATACTAATTTTAATAAACAATTTGCACCGCGTGAATTTCTATAGGAAAATATAGAAGACAATGTTGGAATGACCTCAACATACTAGATTTTTTTAAATGTGAAACTATTGCAGAAAATTATAAATATACTAAAATTTATACTAATTATGCGCAAAGTGTAACCAATAAGTAGGATGAAAGATAAAATGCTTCACGTAGAAACTGTTTACAATCCTTCAACGTCGTACACAATGCACCTCTGGCAACGTGTGTACAAATCATCGAAAGATTTAAAAAATCATCTATTGGTACAATATTCAGTTTCATGTCTAAACATCTTGAATATGTGTAATATCTATAAATCATTATCCTTTTAAGTTAAGAGAACAAGAAAAAAAAAGAAAAAATGCCCCTGGTGACAGACCAGGAGAATAAAGTGAATGCGACAGTTCAGTAACATAATTTTGAGACAGAAACCATTTAAAAAATGTAGCGGTATGCGATCGTACATTATTTTCCTAAGAAAACTAAGTGCCAGGTTGTTGCAGATGCGTCGTACACGGTAAATGCGAGTCGAGTTATTTTAGCGCCATCGTCGATAGTTTGACCTGCAGGAAAAAAAAATCTTTGTGAATTACTTATGTTTTGACAATTGAAAGCTTATCAACAAAGTCTTAAATTTGACTTTTCAAAACAAAAGTATTTTCAATTTTGCAGAATTGGGTCCGTACCACTCCATACCCTGGAATTTCGTGTTTGGATTGTCCTGGATACATAATTGCCAAGTCTCCCGATCTTGGCGGGAGACTTCACACCAGAAATTTTCTACAACAATTTTCCCTTTAGTTAATCGTAGAAAAATAATAGCACATGCGTCTATTAGAAAATACTGGCGTCAAATCTGATTTAAAAATTGAAAATGTTGGTAAGTATGTGGAAACACTAGATTTAATTTTTAGTTACGATTGTTTTCACGAACTGTGCATGTTTGTCAGTCCCGCCGATGAAGTTCCCACAATATTTCATTTGCAGATTTATTCACAGTTGATTAAAAATAGGCAATTAAGAAAGCCGTTAGTAGGTAAATACTTGAATCTTAAAATATAATTAACGATTAATTAAATATTTATGTTTTCATTTAATTTCAATACTTCAAAGTTCGTTTCCTATTTATTCGAAGAATGAAATGTGTGAACGTTTTAACATCTAAAGAGATTTAAACCTACACAAATATATGTGTTAAAACTGTTACAAAGGATATTTATCGTTATCCCGAAGAACTAAATCACAATTTTACGAATTTTATCCTTTTATGAAAAACAACTGAGTTATAATATAAGGATTAATTCACATTTTATGATATTTTTTAAAAATAACTCACGAAAGAAAAAAAAAAAATACAAAAAATACTTGAAGTTTTTGATATTATTTCACATTTTACGTAAAAGTAAAATTTTGTTCCTCTTAAAAAAAAAAAAAAAAAAAACTGTAATATTAAATAACGACCAAACGAAATGACTTTGATTCCCTAAGGAGATTAGATTGAATTTAATTATATTTATTATTGAATATTAACGTACTTTAAAAAAAAAAGAGCGAGAAAAAATATCGGATTTATTTTTGTGCGATCTGAAGATTAAATTATGGAGCATATCCCAACTAAATGAATTTAATTACTTTCAGAAAAATGTCTTAAAAATTTTATATTACAATTTATATGTGCAATATTTATGAAATAAACAACAAATAAAAGTATTAATGTATGAGAGCTTTTTAAACATTCATTTCATTTATTTATTTCATTATTTTTATTAAAAATAGTTATTTTATCTCTTGCTTTATTTTAAAGTCTTTAAAATACAAAGTATTATATTCCATGAGACATTTGTTTTCGAGAGAAACGAATATGATACCACTGTTATTTAATTACAGATGAAATTGATATATTTTACATATAAGAATTTTAACTTTTTATGTCAAACACTGGAGCATAGGGTGCTAATAACTGGTAAAATGAGTAACTAGCAGTGTCAAACACTGGAACATAGGGGCCAATTACTAATAAAATGAAAAACTGGAAGTGTCAATTACTGGAACACTGAGTGGGTGTCAAATAAATATTCATAAAAAAAAAAAAATTGTTATCAAATGTATATATTTTGGTTCTGAATGTCTTTCATACCGTATGTACTAACTTAAGATTTCTAAAAATATTTTCTGATGACTAGAACATTAAAAACACCAGAGATTGCTCTAAAAGTGTCAATCACTGGTGCACTTACCCTACGATAAAATAAATATTTGAATTGCCAAGAAAGAATTTTTAGGTTTTTAGTGTAAAATAAGATTAAAATTTTTTTTACACAGAAAAAGAACTTTGATCAATCAAATATCTACCATTCGGTCTGATGCCACCTTTATAAGGACTTAATGATTACGTGTTCATAGAACGTTTGATCCTTATCGGTAAAAAACTCAATCAAGGGCGATTTTAGTTAATCGTTATTATTGAAAATTGCACCATTTAAAAAGTTCTGTAAACGTCGAAATAAATGATAATCTGATGGTGCAAAGTTGGGGTTTATAAGGAAGATCCGGCATCACTTCAAAACCAAGTCCCATTAATTTTCGTACATCTTGCTAAAAATGTCGCATTGTCATTGTGGAACACGGTTACTTTGCGATTTTACTTTTGTCTTTTATTATTTTCTCTAACTTCAGAAGTTGTTGGTTGTAAAAATCTAAGTTGTTCGTTTCTCGTAAACAGTTTAAAAAACATCTTTGTATTCCCACCGAAGTCACTACAGGATCTTTTCCTGATGCAATTTAAATTTTGATATGGTTTGCGCTGGTTCATCATGCTTGGACCGTGATCTTTTTTAATATGTTATTGTAGATAATCACCAGACAATAGACCAGAGATAATTCGTTACAATAATCTATTTCATTACATTTGAAATGCGTATCGCAAATATTTATTCGTTGTCTGTAGTGAATATCTATCAATTCATGCGGAACTCAAATATCGGATTTTTTAACGAATTCCAACCATCTTGTGTGATTTTAAGTTGTTTTGTGTGATACACACACTAAGAAGAAGAAGAAGAAAAAAAAAAGAGCCACACTTAGACCCTTTAATTTCTCCATTGAAAACGGACAATTTAATCATTTAAAAATAGGGATTAAATGAGCATTGATTATGCCGGATATCGGATATCAATATCCACCAGGCATTAGAACTTCAAATATTAGATATTTGCTAAATCACTATATGATTCATCCCTACAATTAAATGATACAATTTGTAGTTTTTCTAATGAAAAAAAGTCAGTATCCAAGTGCTGATTTTTTTTTTTTTTTTGTTCTTTAGTATATAAACTTTTTGAAATCTTTCGCACAAACAAATTCTAACACTGATCGAAGAATAACAAAACAAACAACGCTATCTAGTATATGTGCAAATAAAAATTACTCTTTTCCAAGTTAATACAATAACTAGGCTTAAGCGAAGAATAGTGTAAGAGACAAATAATACATAAATACTTAATATTGACAATGTACAACATTAAAAGTACATGATATAGTAAAAATGCACCAAGGGACTGACGTTAAGAAACAATAAGAAAAACATCTATCCGTATTTGTTTTAGAACACTATAGATAACTGGCAGAAAGAAACATTAAAGATAAAATTTTCAAATCCTTTTCCTTATAAAAAAGATTTCTAATAAACAGGGAAACATTTATTGAAAATATAATTAACAACAGCAACAAAAAATAAAATAAAATAAAGATATTTAATAAAAAATAAAGACATTTAATAAAGTAATATTGGTTGAATTAACAAGTATGTTTGGTTAAAAAAGAAAATTATTTGGGTTCTATTAACAAAATTTTTGCTGAAGCTATATCAACAAAAAAATTTGGTTGATAATTTTTGTTGTTTCGACAAAGCAATTTTTTTTTTTTTTTTTTGTGTATTTGACTGATAGGTTAAATACTGGGGGAAAAAAATACACCGCCTTCCCCGTGAACGAATAAATATTTATTTTCTGAATCCCTAAACTAGAAATACAGATTCTCGAGCTATAGGTATAAGATAAACAAATAACCTGGGATAGACAAAAGAATCGAGAATAAGTAGTCTGTACATTTCTAGATGATGAAGCAATATTAGGAATGCTGTGAATAGTATGAATCCTTTGTATTGCGATAAATTCTCGCTTGATTTCCTAGAATTGGGTCATAAACAAAAAATATTATTACTAAAACTTGCCTCTTGTGTTTGTGTTTATTTGCAGAGATTTTTAAATATGTTTGACCATGATAATATAGGAATACGCTCTAGAATTCTAGCAGGGTTTTTCAGAATTTGCTAGAAAAGGTACACTGAGAAAAAAAATATACCGCCTTCATCTGGAATGAATAAGTGGCAATTTTCTAAATCCCTTAACTAGAAATATAGATTTCCGAGCTATGCGCATAAGACATGCCAATAAACTAAATAGACGAAATCATCGATAATTTCTAGTCTACATATTTCTATATGGTGAAACAATATTCTGAATCTTTTGCATCGCAAGATATTCTCGCTTGATTTTCTAGAATTGGGCAATGAACCAAGATTATAGTTGCTGAAACCTGCCTCTTGTATTCGCATTTATTTGCAGAGATTTTTAAATAACTTTGCCCTCAAGAATATAGGCAAACGCTCTAGAATTCTAATAGGGGTTTCTAGAATTAGCTTTCATAGGGGACTAGAATTTATAAGGATGACATGGAACTATTTTTAATAGAGTCACAATTTAATTTCTAGATGCCAGTCACAGTTTTTTTTTTTCTTTTTTTTTTTTTTTTTTTTTCAGTGAAGATAAAATTTTGAATTTTTTTTTTTTTTTTTTTTTTAACGAAAAGAAAGAAAGAAATTTTGAATGAAATTATTAAAAAAAAAAAAAAAAAGGAAGACGTTAAATAAGATCTTTAATGGAATAATTTTAAATAAAGCAAATGAAATATGTTATTGGTTGTAATCGTATTAGAACTTCATAGATTATGGATATATAAAAAAGAAAATGCAACATTCAAATCACGCATGAAGCAATTTCGCTCTATCCTACGTGAAAATTCAGAGGCGTCCTCTTTTTATTTAATAAGGAAAAATGGACCGAGAAATTGCCTCCCATTATATATAAAAGGTTCTTTTAAATTGCGAAAAATTCAGTACACTTGGGAGATGCGGATTCTTTAATTTACGAAATCTTTATTGCGGGAAAGAAGTTTAATATCGAAAGCTAGAGAAAGGAGTGTTAACCCAAATCTAATTTTCTTGAACACTTAACTCTCATTCTTTTGCTTTTAAATAGAAATGCATATTATTTTTAAGATATATATATATTTCCATAGTCATAGTTCTTTTTATGATTATAGATATCAGCCATTGCAAAAAGAAAATTTTGATTATTGCAGTATATGCCTCATCATTGCATTCTGAGGTATATTAAAATAAATAAAGAAAGAAAAGACTAAAGTCATAAAGCTTATTAAAATGAGGAATGTCAATTTCAATTTCCGCATTGAAAAATGTTCTGTATTTTCCAAGAAAATTATATTTTGTACAAAATCATTTTGATTTAAAACAAATTTGCAAATTTGAAATTTGCAAATTTGATTTTGCAAATTTCATTGACTGTATGTAAATAGTGCTACTGTATGTTTTTTGTCACATTAATAATGGACCGGTTTGATTTTTTTTTTAATCTTTTCAAAATTTTAAATATATTTTTGTTCAGTTATTTTTTTTTTTTTTTTTTTTTTTTTTTAATCTTTATTAAAAAAGACTAGCAGTTTAAAGAAAAGAATAGTAAAAACAATATTCAATTATTTATCTGTTTGCATATATTTTTGTAAATTTTTATTCAATGCTGTAAACAAAGAACTCAAAATAGCCATTTTGTTTTTGAAGTCTTATTTATTTATTTAATTAAATAAACTTGTATTTGAATATGTAAAGACTTCTGATATTATATTTTCATAGTTGCCAAACTTTTTAATTTTTGTCACGACTGTTTTTTTTTAAAGGAAATATGTCACATATATTTTCGACGATTAAATAAGCTGAAAACAATTACAAAAAAATTCTGGTTTTAAGTTTCCCTTGAAAAACGAGACTTGGCACCTATGTATTTTATTTTATCACTAGCATGTAATACCATACCCTTTTTTCCTACTCAAGTGCTTTTTATTTCTTTAATCATCAATTCCTCATGGAGTTATGTTTATACAAGTTGTTTTTACTTATTTCTCTATACGTAAGAAGAAAGTGTTAGGTTCAAGAAAGTTTTTGATTTTAGAATTCTTGATAGATTTACACGTTTTAAGATATTATGAACACGACTTGATTATTTTTAGAAAATGTATATATGGTCCATGTTTCTGTGAGTGTGTTAGCAAAATTTTATGGACGCTGTACCTCAAGATTCAAAGACGGAATTCAATTTCAGTTTATATGTTCTTGGACCTTGATTTAAATGTGTGTTGATTAGCTTTTGGATTTTTTTTTTTTTTTTTAGATATTTAGTGTTATAACTTTTTAAAATTGAAAATTATCTGTAATCACCATGGGATTTTTTTTTTTTTTAATGAATAACTATTTTAACAAATAATTTGCATTGCATGGATTTGTGTAAAAAATTGTAGATAAATGTTTTCTGATAGCCACTACATACAAACTTATACAGGGGATCTAAGATGTATATAACGATGAAATATGAGATGATTCATTTGAAACCCTTCTACATGCACTACTAATCCGAAACGTTGTCTTTATGATAAGTTGTAATGTAAAACTGATTATTATCTCTGTCAGCATCTATCCGAACAGATTTTTTACTAAAAAAAAAGTTGTTTAAATTTAAAAAAGTTTGTTTTATTTTAAGGAAGGAAAGAAAATGGTGAGAAGGGGAAGGAAGAGAGGGAGGATCAGAAAATTATCTGATTCGAAGAATCCACCTTTCTAAGTACAACTTAATGAATAACAATAATAACATCCATAAAGAATAAAGAGTTTCTGTTGTGTGATACCATTACATTGTAACAGCCTAAAATGTAGAAATTTTCAGAAAAACTAACCCAGAAGCTGAGAGTGCATACTCTAATAACTAAGTAGATTACAATGTAAGCATAGAAATGCGAAGTAATACATAATTAAAATATATATATATAAATTTAGTTTTAACTATTGAAATACAAGTGATTGCTTTCTATCAATTTCTGACCATTTTTTTTCTAAAAATTTTAGTTGAAGTTCAGTTCAGGCTATATACTTGAAAATAATGTCTTACTTTTAATACTGGAAAGAAATTTTAGGAAGAATTCATTTTTAATGAATCTTATTATTGGTATTCATTATGTCATACATAGAGGAGTGGATTCTTCGAATGACGTCAGTTAATCCTCTGACCTTTTTTTATTTGAGTTAAAATAGAGTCAGCTTTTTATCAAAAATTTAAATAATGGTCTCTTTTAGTAAAAATTTGTTTCGGTAGAGCGCGACAGTATTTTAGAGCTTATTAATCTTCCTTCTTCTTTTTAAAATCTATATATCACACAAACAACACTGTTTTTTAGCAACGTATGTCCAAGAAGACAAGGTTCCAACAAGAGAAGTATAAGTTTGAACTTGCTTAAAGCCCGAATTCATTTTACAATCAACTTTTTGTAGATAAGTTTTCTTGTCTATAAGAATGCGCCCCACATTATAACTGTCTCTTATCTACCTACCGTAGAACTCGTGAGATTCTTGCTCTAAATCATGCCAGTGGTAATTATGGCAGTGAAAATAATCTAATTAATTCTTTTTCTCACCCGAAATATAATATATATTTTCATTTAAAGTTCCAGAATATACACTGCTCGACATTGAAAATGCAACACCAAGAAGGAATGATAATAACGGAATGAAATTTGTTGGACACATAGATTATAGTAGGAAGAACAATTGATTAAAATTTCAGAAAATTTGGAGTAATATGTACTGAGAAAACAGTACATAAAGCAGCGACCTCTGTGAGCAATAACAGCACATATATGCCTAGGCATTGAATCGAACAGCGATTGGATGACATGTACGGGTAGAGAACTTCATGAAGCTTCAACACGATTCCACAATTCATCGATCGAAGTTACTGGTGAGTGGTGGGGGGCCAGTCGCTTTTCAACGATTAAACTGTCATTTTCATTGGTGCGAGATCAGGAGAATGCGCTGGACAGAGCAACAGTCGAACACATTCTGTATCAAAGAAGGTCCGGACAATACAAGCAACTTTCGGTCGTGCATTATCTTGCTTAAATTTTGCGCTACGGAGGCCTCGAATACAGGGCAGAGGGGCGGGCCTTAACTCAATTTTAATCAATTGTTCTTCCTACTATAATGTATGTGTCCAACAAATTTCATTCCGTTATTATCATTCCTTTTTGGTGTTGCATTTTCAATGTCGAGCAGTGTATTTGTTGCCCCCTTTATACGTTCTTCTTGACAATGTTTCAGTAATTGTGATTTTTTCTTCTAGTCAGGGCCTGATTATTACACAAGCCGACTGAACCTCGGCCTAGGGCCCTTCTGTTTAGGAGCACTAAAATAGTTTAAAAAAAAAAAATTAAAATGGTATTTTAAAAGAAGATTTCCTTTAAAAAATTAAAAGTTATCTAAAATAATAATCTTTAGTTGAGTCCAATCCTCTCTGCGGAAGATCAAAATTGTAAGGCTTGCTTTACCACACCTAGGGGTAGATCCCAAACCGTCACTAATTTTCTACGGCATAACTTTAACGCAATGTTAAACCCACTGAACCTAAACCTCAAGTTGGGATCCAGTTACATTTCCTTCAGTTAAAACACAATATTATAAAGAATACTTTGTAAAGAATTATAATTCTATGCAAATGAATTTCATGGCTACAAAAGAGAGATATTCTTTAAAAAAATAACTATAATGATTCGAGATCTCTTAATAAAAATAAATAAATAAATAAATAAATAAAATAAAGTTAATTTCTTATGCAGTCGATGCTTTAACTTTGTAATCAGCATTCAAATTTCCCACACAGATTAGGTATTTGTTTTAAGAAAATTGCTTCAGTTTGTTTGGGGAGGGTGGTGGTGGTGGTGGTGGGGGGGGGACCATAATCGTCCTTGGTCTTGGGTCCCAGCAGGCCTTAATCGGGCTCTGTTCCTAGTTTTCTAATAGTATAAACAAACATTTGACTTCAAATGTCATTAGACAAATACATGCGACACTTGTTTAGTTGTCTGTTGGGGAATTTCCCATTAAGACTTTCTATCTTTATTAAAATAATATTCTTCTAGTCTTTTAAAAACTCCTTTCTGCATTGAGTTCCTGAAAAAATCATAGAATTACTTAATATTCAACTATGTGAAAAATTACTTTAAAAAAAAAAAAAAAAAAACTAATAATGTCTACAAATTTCAAAAGAAATATGTGTACTCTATTTGCAACTAGTTGAAACTCAATGGAATATACAAACTTTTCTCACGGTTAATTTTTTTCTTATATTTAAAATTTCGTGCTAAAACTTAAAAAAAAAAAAAAAAAAAAAAAGATAAAATTATCTAAAAATAATTTTTTTTTTTTTAAATGAAACTAAATTATTTTTTCTAGATATCTGTTTCTAAACTTGCATAGAATTTTCTTTTATATAGCATTGCATTATTTAATCTATGATAAGTAGACCACAAAATATTCGCTTCTGTAGTAAATATGTCATACAAATATCTGCTCAATAATTACAAACTGTATTTATGTATCTTTTTCATACACCGAAGCAACCAGAAATACCATTTATCTTGCTGTATTGGAAGAACAAATACCAAATATTTGTAAGATTAGCTTATATTAGCATTTGGAATTCTTTGCTAGACAAATAAAACTATTTATTACACTCATTGTGCCTTACTTCATACATGAAACGCTTGATCAAATAGAATGGAAATATTTACTGATATAACATACCGTAATTAGCTAAATTCCTTCATTTATTTTGAAACCGGTAATTTATTTCCATACTTATTTGTTTTGTAACCTGAATTTAATGAAAAAGTTTTATTATTTAAAAATCTGTTAGGATATATACTATTTATGTATATCTAACAAAGCATATGGCGAAAATAATAAGATAAAAATATATAAGGTGAAAACTTCATCCAATATAGCATTTCTTTTACGTTTAAAATCCTTTATCGTCCATTGGTTTGGCATTGGAACCAAACAATTAACGATATTCAACATTATTAATGCAAAAATTTTCAATACTTTTTCTTTGTTTTCTTCGAGTTTTTAATATTTTATTCTTTCTCTGTTTGTCAGATAGCAGCACTACTCTGAAATTTAACAAATGATGTTTCAAGAAAACCAAATGCAGAAGTTATTTAAAAAAAAAAAATCAATAAATTGCAAATCCGCAGATTTGTTTTAGGTCGAAATAAGTGCACGTTCCTTCAAAAGTGAAAAGTACTAGGCTCGAGAACATCATTAAAGCAGCAAAGTGCTTTCGAGATATTTTAACCCAATATTTGGCACCACACAATTCAGCAGCGTTTGGTGAAGATTGAAGGTCAGCGGGTAGTCAACTTTTTCCGACCATATAACTAGGAGCCTCGCACGAAAGATTTCACCCAAGCTTTCACGCAACACATAATCATGAACATTTCCGTACGATGGTCAAAAAAGCTTGAAAACTCGCTGATCTTGAATCTTCTCCACATACTGCTGTGTTGTGTTTGGTGATTTTGATTTATTGGAGCGCTATCTGAGTACAATTTCATTTCGGTGGGTGACGGGTGTTACGAATTACGATTATTTATATAATAATCTGGTGTGTCGCTCACACGACCGTCTCTTACCCTGAAATTTAATACTATAAAAACAGGTTGGAGATTAAGAGGTAAGATAACGAGTACTGTTATGAAAACTTATGTTACAACAATTCAAATTAGGCTTCAGAAGAGTTTTATATGATAGGGGAGAGTAGGGAGGGATGGGACAGTTTTGACAAAAATACTTTTTACAAATTTACTTTTACTGGTACAACGCTGTAAGTTTCAGAGAAACAAATTGCAATATTTTAACATTTTTTAAAAATATAAATTTGATTGTAATTATTAAAATATTAATTTTATAAGCCAACTAGCAGGCTTTGCCCGCTTCGCTGGACATTAAACTTAAATGAGTTGTCAAAATCCCATATCTTTATTAATAACCTAAGTTCTCGCTGTGATTGGTAGAGGTTTTTCTCGCTCGCAACGTGAGGAATATGGGTCCCCACTGTCTTCGGCACAACTTACCCACTTCTTACTTCCCCACCCTCAGCGGGTGAGTTCGAAGTTTTGCAAAATCCCACTAATGTACATAATGCGTACACTGTATCAATATCCACACACCAAAATTCGCCAATCTAAGATAATTCAAAGCGAATTCAAACGGAAAATCATGTTTTTACACATGTTTATTGCCCTCCGACTCCGAGAAGGGGGGGGGAATTCGAATTTCGTGAAATGCAGTTACAATAAGTGCCGGATGCATACAAACAATTTACACACCAAATTTCGTGACCACAGAAGTCTTTAATAGACAGTATTATAAATAAATAAATACAAAAAGCACAGCTTAAGTATCGCAACCCTTTGGTGACTTTAAATATTTTAAACCATTTTTGCGATGAACTGAATTGGCTATGTCAATTGTGCAATTAAAGATCTTGGCGAGAAACGTCCGAGCTACTTCGGTGCCGAATTTCAAATTTTGCCAAAGGGATCCAATACTAAAGCTGTTCCACATCGAATCTGGGTTGAAAACGGAAAAAGGGTAAAATAAATTAGAAATATCAGACCTATATTTATAAATTTGATACCAAATGAAAGGGCCGATTTTTCTGAATCCAGGGGTGCAAACAGATTTTCGATGCGACAATTAGATTTTTAAAAAATATCTAAAATATGGAATTTAAGTGGCAACGGAAAAACGGAAAAGGGGAAAAATAAATTAGAAATATCAGACCTATCGTTACAAATTTAGTACCAAATGAAAGGGGTGATTTTTCTGAATCCTGGGGTGTAAACAGTTTTTCGATACGACAATTAGATTTTTTAAAATTAACTAAAGTACGAAACTTAGATGGCAACACTTCATTTCAATCTTTTCATAATTTGTAGTGCGAATCACGCGAATAAAAAAGTCTTTAACTTAAGAATTTATTTTTATATTTTATTTTTCCATTCAAAGCGTTTTAGAGAAAAAATATCTATGCGCATGCGCAGGCGTTTTTTACCCACAATTTAATCACTAATCATAATTTTGAAAATTTATATAGATATAATTTTAAGTTGGGTTAAGACCCAAGTTTCTGCCAAGCGCCGTTGAATTCCGTCCTGCCGTTCTTGAGTGATGCCCGGACAAACGTGTTTTAGTCTTTTACCTCCCAGGTGGGAACGGGGTGGAATTTCTGAAAAGTTGATAGATATAATTTTAAGTTGGGTGAAGACCTCAGTTTCTGCCAAGCACCGTTGAATTCCATCCAGCCGTTCTCGAGTGATGCCCGGACAAAAAAAGCGACGGACACGATGACACACACACACACACACACACAGGCAAAATTTTCTGAAGTCATTTTCGGCTTCCATGGGGTGTGAAACGTGAAGATATCGCAAAATTTTTCGATTCCGACAAATTTA
Organism: Salticus scenicus; assembly: GCA_963930645.1. Taxonomy (NCBI): domain Eukaryota; kingdom Metazoa; phylum Arthropoda; class Arachnida; order Araneae; family Salticidae; genus Salticus; species Salticus scenicus. The sequence goes on along the minus strand of CAWVNO010002461.1, from coordinate 832 downwards.
CAGACAAAAGTCTGATTTTATTAATATAGACTAGCAGGCTTTGCCCGCTTCGCTGGACGTTAAACTTAAATGATTTGTCAAAATGCCATATCTTTATTAATAACCTAAGTTCTCGCTGTGATTGGTAGAGGTTTTCTCGCTCCCAATGTTAGGAGTCTGGGTCCCCACTGTCTTCGGCACAACTTACCCACTTCTTACTTCCCCACCCTCAGCGGGTGAGTTCGAAGTTTTGGAAAATCCCACTAATGTACATAATGCGTACACTTAATCAATATCCACACACCAAAATTCGCCATTCTAAGATAATTCAAAGCGAATTCAAACGGAAAAACATGTTTTTACCCATGTTTATTGACATCCGACTCCGAGAAGGGGGGGGGGGATTTCGAATTTCGTGAAATGCAGTTACAATAAGTGCCGGGTGCATACAAACAATTTACGCACCAAATTTCGTGACCACAGAAGTCTTTAATAGACAGTATTATAAATAAATAAATACAAAAAAAAAAAAAAAAAAAAAAATTATACAGACACGACATTATTTCATTATTTAAAACATGAAAATCTGACATTGACAAATTTTAATTTAGTGCCAGAGGCCTACTGCTAAACTTGTTAATATCGACAAATTCTTCTTTAGTTAATTCGTGACGATCTAAATTCCATGATAAAGTTTTCATTAAATCAAACCAATGTGTTTCAGCTGCAGATATTGTAATAAATAACGCTGGAAGTCCAAACTATCTTATAGCCGCAAAACTACGTTTTTTCTCTTTTTCCCAATGAGGGGGAGGTGTGCGTTGGGAGGGACTCATGTCAAAGGTGTGCCTTG
>CAWVNO010002460.1:43817-86817 GCA_963930645.1 Salticus scenicus | reverse complement strand
GTACAATTTTGTAAGAGAAGATTAGAGAAAAAATATCATTAGCAAAGCAAATTAGGCTCATTTGAAAAGTTATTTTCGTCCGAATCCTAAAGAAACACTATCAGGATAATAATTTGAAAAAACAAAAGATTTTTCCACCTGAATCTGAATAAGCAAAAATCTTGCTTCATCTTCCAAAATAAATATAGTAAATAAACAATAGTTTGATATCAAAGAAATAAAGATTGAGGCTTTGATAAACAGAACATGAAAAATGCTTCCGGTTTCACTTTGAGTTTATGTATCCTTGCAATGTGAGAAAATTCTATGGGTAATCTGCAGCGAATAGACGACATGACTCTCTGACGTCATTCAAAGTCCTGACGATATTCTTTTATTTAACCTGTAGGAGTCTTCTTTTAACCCACAAACAGTGGAATGTAGCCTATCATAGCACAGCTTTTTTCCCACAAACATTGAAAGCTCCGCCTCGTTCTAGTTGTCCATACTCGACGAACACAAGCCAGATCATGTATAAAAAATGCTAATTTCCTATTAGAAAATAAATGAAGAAAGTTTTCGTCAGTACATAACAAAAGACGACGTGCCAATGGTGAAAATGTGACCAAACTCCAGTACTAATGCACTACTAAAAACAAAATTTTTTCTTGGAAACTGTAAAAATGATTTCGGATTTGATAAACAGGAGGCATTTTCAGAAGAAATTAATTTTGCGGTATTATTCCCATCGGAGTCAGAGCCAGCCCGATTACGAAAAATGAGAAAGAAGTTTAATTATGCAGTCAGCTGATAAATCAACAAGTGAGGCTAAACATCATTTTAAGATTAATTTTCATATTTCTTTTCTTGATACAGCAAGAAATTCGAATGATGAGAATTTCAAACAGACCAAAAAGCTAAATCGTATTTTCTGATGCCTTTTTAACGATTGTGAGTCGTAAAAAAAAACCTTTCAAAGTGATTTTGAAATTATGTAGAAGATTAAAGGAGATTATCTGACTGAAGGAGACTCTAAGGATGTTGATGAAAGTACACTACACGAAGTTTTGGATAATTTTTGTGAAAACGAACTAGTACATCGCGTATTGAATTTAGTAACAGCAATAAAATTGTTGCTGACACTTCCTGTGTCTGTGGCCAGTGGAGAACTCAGCTTCAGATAATTGAAATTAATAAAAACTGACTAGCGTTCTATTGTGACGTGAGAACGATTTGTAGGACTATCACCATTATCAACAGCTCAAGATGAAGCTAAAACAATTCATTTGAAGGATATTGTTTCTACTACCGCTAAAAGTAGTGCCGAAAAAACAATAATATGCAATATGTAATAAAAAAAATTAGTTGATTATTTATTACAGTATTTGTATGTGTATAATTGTCTGTGTAATTGTCTGCGTGTCTTACATTTTTTAAAAATTTGTTTTAATGGGGCGCCACGAAAATTTTTCGCCTAGGGCGCCAAATTTGCTCGGGCCGGCACTGGTAACAAGTAAGTTATAATTGTTTAATTTTGATTTTATTTCTATCTTTTTTAATTCTGTCAATATAAGTTTGATAAGGGTCTGCATTTTATTAATGAAATGTAATCTTTCTTAAAAGCTGTCTCTCGTGAAACTCCATTTTGAATTATGAATATTAGATTTACATTACAGTAATTATTTCCTTCCGAACTAAAACTATTAAACCATAACTTTTTGAAACTAATTTATTTTAAAATTGATTACTATCACTTACTGAAAAAAAAAAAAAAAAAAAAAGATATATTAATTATTAACTTTGAAAAATATTATGGCATTTAATAAATACTTAATATGAAATTTCTGTTCATTTTTTAGCATTTCATTACATTTTTTCAAGGGTCCTGTACATATTTTATATATCATGATTATATTTTTATTTATTTATTTATTTTAAATTTTGTTCGCTTTTTCAGATAATTTCGGTGTTGTTTATCAGTTAAAGTGTTAATAAAGGTTTTTTTTTTTTTTTTTTTTTTTTTTGTGAAATTAATATATTTGCTAAACTTGTGCAGATATATGTATGCTGCAAAATATAGTTTAATAAAGCATTGAAAACTGTCATTTTAATTTTCATGTATTCTAAAAAATGTTAAAGCAGTTTTAATTATTTGAAGTACTTCTTAAATAATGCTTCTGATTTGTATAATTTAATATTTCTAGTAATATTTTATATAATTTAATATTTCTAGTATTTAAATAGTAATAGCAATATAAGTTGTTAATAAAACTTTTTTTTTTTTTTTTTTTAATTTTAAATTGTTAAATATTTTTATTTTGAAAAGAAATCGTTGCTGTATTACAATTCTAATATTCATTTATAAAATAGAATTTATTGAAAGCTATTAAAGCTATTATATTTCATATTAAAAATGCATAACATCTTCAAACTTATATTGACAGAATAAAAAAGATGAAATAAATAAAAAATAAAACAAATATAACTTTAAAAGATATAAAAATTAAAACACATACAGATTAAAATAAGTAAAGAAAGAAATAAAAAAGAAAATAAAACTATTTTTTTTTCCGAATGAAAAAACAAATACAACACAGCATGCTGTAAAATTACAACATCAGATATCTTATTTTCACTTTAACTAGTGCCTAGTAGGTAATGTGCAGATTATCTAGGTAATTCACAGATTACCTAGGTAATTTGAGAAATAAAACAATTTTCCTCACTTTAACGGATCACCCTAGTTAATGTGCAGATTACCTAGCAAATCTGCAGATTAACTGATTTCTGCACTTTAGCGGTAACATATATAAATTTATTGAAAAGAATTTATATATATATATATGAGTTTAAAGATTAGAAAGAACCAAAACCATCCTCCATGACAAACTGTGTAATTGCAGGAAATATAAAATACAAAACCGACCATTATAAAATTAACAAATTAGGATTAAGTAAATGTGTGCGTGTATATGTATATATATACGATAAATATCAAAACTAATTATCTTACACGGTACATATTTCTAAAATAAAGATTTCGAAAATAAAATATTCATATTGTAATAAAATTTGAAGTCAACCTGAAACCCAAGTCAAACTCAACACAGAAATTTTCATCAGCTCGAACCCGGAAAAGAAATTTTTGTTTGTAAAATAAACAAACACTAGACGCAAACTGCCGTTCTCTCCGCCCCCCAAAATAAATAAATAAATAAATAATAGTGATTAATAAATAAATCAAATGACATAATTTATATTTTTTTATTTTAGAATAATATTTTATGAAATATTTTTCAAACCCATCCAGTAATATTCTAATTATAAAATAAAGTAAACTAGCGGTGTCACACAATTATTTATAAGATATTTTTGAGCGGGATACGAATACATAATTTACAACAATCATTTTAATTCTCCTGTATACCGTTATGGTAAGCGTTTTAGATCCAATGCGAGATCACTTCCCTTTTTACTTCCATTACCCTACTACCGTAGGTAATGGAAGTATTGTATTCGGTCTGAAAATTCGATATCGGGTTTTCACCTGATTTACACATTTTAAGGTCCCCTGAGTCCAAAAAAGTGGTTTTTGGCAATTGGTCAGTGTGTATGTATGTGTGTATGTATGTATGTATGTATGTATGTATGTGGAGAATCTTCTGGCTATTATAGCTCAGAAACTAATAAAGATAGATCTACGAAACTTTAGAATTGAAATACGTCTGGTGTACAGATGAAATTTCCAAATTTTGGTGAAAATTGAAAAAACGGAAGTGAGACATCGGAAACCGGAAGTGGGACCGTAAGTTCGTATCTCAAAAACGGCTCTAACGATTTTCTTCAAGCTTGCTATATAAACACTCTATTAGATGTCCTTTCGAATGATATAGTTGGTTAGTTCAGGAAAATTGATAGGCGGCATATATAAATAGCTCAATTTCAGGCCTCGCAAAGGCGTTCCTTTAAAAACGGTTGTACGGATTTTTTTCAAACTCGCCATTTTAACTCACTTTTAAGTATGCTTTTGTATGTAATTATTGTTTTCCTGTCAATAATTGAGTTTAACCGGAAGTGGGACATCGGAAGCCGGAAGTGGGACCGTAAGTCCGTATCTCAAAAACGGCTCTAACGATTTTCTTCAAACTTGCTATATAAACACTCTATTAGATGTCCTTTCGAATGATATAGTTGGTTAGTTCAGGAAAATTGATAGGCGCCCTGTATAAATAGCTCAGGTTCAGGCCTCGCAAAGGCGTTCCTTTAAAAACGGTTGTACGAATTTTTTTCAAACTCGCCATTTTAACTCACTTTTAAATATTCTTTTGTGTGTAATTATTTTTTTCCGGTCAATAATTGATTTTTTGTAAAAGTTGGTATCTGAAAAACGGCTCTAACGATTTTCTCTTTAGGTCCCTTTTATGTTTTCTGATCACATTATCTCTCAAAAATGTACACCGTGACCAATAAGTTCTCATACACTTTCAAATTTTTATTACAATAACACAAAATAAATCATACAAAAACTTTTTACATCAAATTAAAGTAGCAATCATTGAGTATCTTTACAATAAATCCTTTGGAATAATTCCGCCTTTTAGTTTCTTAAGAAGCTTAAGTCTCTTTTCAAATCTATCACATGTGGCACGTACGGTTTCCATTGATAATTCCTACCATATCTTTCGAATTACATTTTTTAATTTGCTCAAATCGGTGATTTTACAGTTATTCAGTTGGGAGAGCATATATGACCACATAGAATAATCAAGCGGGTTCATATCTGGGGAGTTGGGGAGCCATTCGTTCTTTTGCAAAAAGTCTGCTAAATTTTGACTACACCACTCCTGAACCACACGTGCGGTATGAGAAGGACGCCATCTTGTTGGAAGAAGAAATATTCCGCCCCGTACATACTCTGGACATTTGGGAGTAAATCTTTTCCAAAACCTCAGTTTTATAATATTGGGCATTGATTTTTAACCCCTTATCAATGAAGACTAACGAGATTTTTCCTCTTTTGAAAATAGCGGCCCAAACCATCAGAGACGAAGCATTTTGATAACACAGAACGTAATGTTGGCTCTCAGGGATGCTATCAATAGAAACTGACCCTACTCTGTCATTTTTGGGGTTGAGACTTTGCTGTAAAAGGAATAGTTTCTCGTCTGAAAATGCAAATTCATCCCCAGCGTGCCAAGCAATAATTTCTTCCACCCTTTGCTTCCTTTTCATCTTAGCAGACTCCGAAATTCCGTGAATTTTACGTTTTCTATAAGCCTTGCACCCAAGGTCCTTTTTCAGAATGTTTAACATTGACCCCCTCGATATTTTGAGCTCTCGTGCTACTTTTCTAGCAAATATTTGCCCGTTTCATCGTATCCTTTCCCTGGCCCTTTTCACAGCCTCTTTTGTACGAACAGACCTCGGTCTGCCAGATCTTTTTCTGTCATCGACAGAGAACTTCTTATTATACCTTCTGATAGTTCTGTAAATGAAATCTCTCCTCACACCCAGGGATTTCAAGTCTCTGAAAATTTCACCGACTGCTCATCTTTGACGAATTTATTTAATACAATTTCTCTCAATTTCTTCATTCTACCTAATTAAAGAAAAAGTATAAGTAGTACAACATTTACACTTGCAATAGTTTTATACCTTACTCTAAATTGCCTATAAAATATTTGGGACTATAGTAGCACATATGTACAACTTTTTTAACGTGCTTCAAAAGTTGTATGAGAACTTATTGGTCACGGTGTATATAATACATGTAATAGCGGGTAATGGAAGTCGTGTGGTTGTTTCACACCAGATTTTTTTTTTATGTTCTGTGCATCTAAAATTAGCTTTCAAACATGAAAAATAAATGAAATAAAATCTCGGAATATCGCTCAAATGATTTTCTGAAGATAGAATACGTCGCCTTTTCACATCGAACTTTTTCCCCTCTTCCAGTTCTCCGAAAAATAGACAAAAGAAGAAAAACAAGAACGCACTTCCTACATTATATTCTCCCTCCCCACATTCATAAAGTTTAGCAAGAACTGAAAGAGGGATATCAAGCTTTCTCACTTTTATCAGCTTTTCGAATAAGTGGCATTGAAACAACTTTTGAATTCCCAAACTAGAGTCCTGCATCGGATCGGGTAACCCGATTTTACCCGAACCCGACCCGCGTTGACAGAATTTTTTCTCTTGCGGGTCGGGTTGACTGATCTTTTTTTCGCGCGGGTCGGGTTCGGGTTCGGGTCGGGTTTGGTTTTCAATAAGTCGGGTCGACTTGAGAACACCTTTCAAAATATTTTTTACAATTATAAACATTTTATTGGCATGTTTACAACTATGTAACTAATTTAAACATTCTGTACATACTAGACATGTATCGGTTGGTTGTTTGGTTGGAGGATTTAAGGCCGATTGACTCCAGATGTGTCCTAGGCCTATAGGGGATTGACACCAGATGTGTCTTAGGCCTATAGGGGGAATGCCCTCCGTTTGGGTCTTTCTAAGCGGTCCTAGCCCGTATTTACGCGTGTTTCGGAGGAAACCATGGTAAACTCCGAAAGGCTAGGTCGATGAGCGCGACTGGGATCGAACCCGACAGCTTCCATCTACCAGCTTTGAGCGCAGAACCGCTCGGTGGCTGGTGGGCAGACATGTACCGGAGCTCCCTATTCGTATCCGCCAGAAAAATAGATCCGTATTTGTATCTGAATCTGTATTCTTTTCTTTAACGGAACTAACATGTATCTTTTGTAGAAATTGTATGAAAATTAGAAAAGTATTATAAATCTTTCTTTACTGTTGTTAATGTATATATTAAAGAAATACAAATACAGTATAACCTCGCATTTACATTCTGGAAATTAAAAAGATTTCGCAGTTTACAAGTTTTTTTTTTTTTTTTTTAAACTTTCTTCTATATTTAGTAGAAGAATGTTTTAGATTCGTAAAAATTTTCAACTTCCGGTTTTTGAGGAATTTGCATGTTTTGAGAGTCCAGAACACGATTTGACTATTTCCAGAAAATATCAGTCTGCGTCTCTGTATGTGTGTGACAGAAATTTTGTGGCGACTCTGGAACTACTGCACATAATTGCATATAAATTTATAAATAAATGCACCTTGACATAAATTAGTGCCTATCAACTTTTGGTGCCCATCGCTCAACAGATAGCGCTGCTATACAGTGATTTCCACAATTTAAGGGAAATTGCGCAGTTTACAAGTTTTTTTTTTTTTTTTTTTTTCACTTTCTTCTATATTCAGTAGAAGAAATTATTAGATTCGTAAAAATTTTCAACTTCCGGTTTTTGATGAATTTGCATGTTTTGAGAGTCAGGAACTACTGCAGAGAATTGCATATAAATTTATATGTAGATGCACCTTAACATAACCTAGTCCCTATCAACTTTTTATGTCAATTTCTCAAAAGGTGGCGCTGCTATACAGTGATTTCCACAGTTCAAGGAAATACTTTATTTCAGGATCTACTACACAAAATTGCACATAAATTTATATATGGATGTACCATGATATAAATTTTTGTCTATCCACTTTTGGTACCAATAATTCAATAGGTGGCGGTTTTATACAACGATTTCCATAATTTAAAGGAAAGAGATATCTCAGGTTCTATTGTGTATAATTAAAATAAAATTGATATGTGAAAAGACCATTATCATCAGACATTATGCTAATTCAATTTGGATGCATATCGGCCATAAGGTGGCGCTGCTGTACTGCAATTTTCCCCGAGAACGGAAAAGCTATATCGCAACTTCCATGGTGTATAACTGCACAAAATTTGATAAGTGCGATAACCATTATCATAACGCATTTTTTAATATATTATTTATAGAGAATAAAACTGTCTTTCTTTGTACTTTTAGTGTAACTTTTCTCTAAGATGAAAATCGTCTGCATTCATTATGGTAGGTAATTTTAATAAATAATAGCTTTAATAAATTATCAGTACTGAGTGAATTTGTATTACAAAATATAGAAGAAAGTCTTCTGGTGGGCACAACATACTATTTTTTTTTTTTTCTAATACATTTACTTTTAATGAAATTCAATCCTCGCTTTTATGTGAACGGAATTTTGAATTTTCCTCCATTTATACTTGTATATACATCAAATATAGAAGAAATACTTGTTGTGATTTCATTTAAAGCTAGTATACTGCGAGTACCTCAAATTTTCTTCTATATTTTCCTATAGGAATTCGCTCAGTAAAAATATTTTCTTAAAAATATTATTTATTAAAATTATCTACCATAATGAATGATTTTCATTTTATAAAAAACTAACACTAAATATAAGAAAAGAAAGACAGTTTAATTCTCTATAAATAAAGTCTTAAAAAATGTGTCTTCATAATGGTTACCACATACATCGGGTTTCGTACCGTTATATGTCATAGAAGTTGAGATGTAGCCACATTCCGTTCTCAGGGAAAATTGCAGTATAGCAGCGCTACTTATACGCTGATATGCTTCCAAACTGAATCAGCGTAATGTCATGTAATGGCTACACTGATACGTGTCAAGTTTTGTTTGATTATGCACAACAGAACCTGAGATATAGCCTTCCCTGAAAATGCGAAAGTCGACGTATAACAGCACCACCTGTTGAGCAATTGACACAAAAGTTGGTAGGCACTAACTTATGTCAAAGTGTATCAAGTGTATCTGCATATAGATTTATACGTAAAATCGTGTAGCAGTTCCTGAGATATAGCCTTTCCTGAAATTGTGAAAACCGCGGTTCAGCAGCGCCATTTGTTGAGAAATTGACACCAAAGGTTGATAGGAACTAATTTAGGTCAATATACATCTGCATATAAATTTATATGCAGTTATCTGCAATAAGATACAGTCGCCACAAGATTTTTCTTTTTTTTTCACGCACACACACAAACAGACAGACACATATTTTCCAAAAATACCTAGTCAAATTGTGTTCTGGAATCCGCAAAACGTGTAAATCTATCAAAAAACGGAAGCTGAAAATTTTTACGATTCCAATACTTTCTTCAATTGAATACAGAAGAAAGTAAAAAGTAATGTAAAATAAACACATTTAAGAAACGGATTCCATCAAGGCATAATAATAATATTCTTCTTCTCTTGAACAAATAAACAAAACACGAAAATTGCCACTGCAGAAAGATAATTTGCTGATCATGTGAAATGAAAGTGATTGTGGGAAAGCAGATGTCCCAAATAATTATAAACATTCACGTCGAACAAAAGCAATAAATAAATATACATTTTTTTTTCCAGAATATAAGCATAAAACAACGAACTAGTAAGTAACGCTGAATTTGAAGTACATTTTTGCAATCTTGAAGTTCACAACTCACATAAATGTTTAAACATTATTATTAAACATTTTTTTTTTAGATTTTTTAATTTTTAACTTAATACAATCAGTAATTACATTTTAATTTTTTTTTTCACTTTCTTCTGTATTCAATCGAAGAAAGTATTGGACTCGTAAAAATTTTCGACTTCCGGTTTTCGACGGATTTACAGATTTTGAGAGGTCTAGACCATGATTTGACCATTTTTAGAAAATGTCTGTCTGTCCGTCTGTGTGGGTGTAACAACCCAAGTAGCACGAGAACGTTCTGTGAACGTCTAATAACGGTTACAGTCGTTCAAACACCGTGTTTCGTGTCAAGAGAACGTTTGATTAGACGTTCAAAAATAGTATTACTTAGAACGTTCTGAAAAGGTTTGCTTTGTACCATCTATAAAACGTACAATTCTAGTTCTATGAAAAACGTTCAAGTTTATCACCGTCGTCACACGTTCTGTAACAGTGTGATTATAACAAATGTGACAAACTGCTTTTTTTTTTTCAGTTTTGTTTCCTTATTTTAAGTTTCAGATTTTGGTGGCATGCCAGTATAGAATAATTATTGAAATGTAATAGAGATGATTTCTAGGGAAAAAATTACAAAATTTTAAACTTTAATTATATGTTATAACCATCATAATTATTTATAATTTTATTTAAGTTTTATATTGTTGAATTCTGTCAAACACATTAATCCAGATTACTTTTGCAGATATTCATTATTATTTGCTTCTTAAAATGTTAATAAATTAAGTTACGAAAAGGTAATTTATTTTATTTATTTATTTTGTATATACCAAGAAAAATGTGCTGGATAATTGGGAATTTTTTATCTCCGGTTTTCCATAGGTTTATACACTCTTGAGATGTCCAGAACACAATTCGACCATTCTTTGAAAATGCCAGTCTGTCTATCTTTTTGTGTGTGTGTTATCAAAGTTTTGTGGACTCTGATTCTCACAAACCAATGGACGGAATTTAACCAAACTTTATGTTTAGTTAGACGTTAAACCAATTTCCTAAATATCAGAAATATTTAATTAGGTATTGACCTAAATATCAGCTTTGGTGCTCATTAGCCTTTGGAGTGTATCACCAGATAGGGGTCGCTTCTATGCTGTAAATTCCCCCTTTTATGGGGAGATTATATCTAAGCTTCTACAGTGCACAAATGCACCAAGCTTAATACGTGAAACAGATATTATATAAAACTACGCTGATTTAATTCATGTGCGTATATTGATCAACTGGGGGCGCTGCTCTCCTGCAATTTAATCCCGTTAACGTAATGGTAAAAATTCAGTTTTTGTAATATAAATGATTATAAATACACTAAACTTGGTATGTGAAATTAATATCATATAAAACTTTACTGAATCAGTTTGCGTGCTTATCTGACAAGTGGAGGCATTGGTATGCTGCAATTTAATTCCATTCAAGGGAACGCAATAGCTCATGTACTATGATTTATAAATGCTCTAAAATTGGTACGTGAAATATATATTACGTAAATTTTACTGATTGACTTAAGTACATATCAAATGACAGGTGACACTGCTACGTTTCGTTTCAGCTTAAGGGAAGGCTATACCTCATCTTCTATAATACGAATATTTATCGAAACTTGCATATGAGATATATATATAATGACAAAATGTGCTGCTTCAATTTCGGTATATATCCACCGACGGATGGTGCTGCTATTACTTTCTGCGACTTTTCAGATATCTGTATTTCAGCATCTTTTGGTGAAGAAAGTAAATCTCATATATAAAAATATTAATTATAAGAACCTGCGTTGATTAATTTTATATGCTTAAATTAATAAATTTTAAAATTTTATGGATGCTGTATCTCACGAACTAATAAACGTAATTTATACAAACTTGGCTTACTTGGACTGTGACCTAAACTGGTGGCGATTATATTTGTTAATAAATCGTTCAATAGGTGGCGTTGTCATATCATTATTTTCAGAATTTTTAATATGGCAGAATAGGACAAAATTTCGTATAAATTTACATAAGTGAGCATTGTTTTTAACTTTTCCATGGAAAATTAATATATATATATATATATATATATATATATATATATATATATATATATATATAAATTTATATTAGTAATATTTAATTTTAAAAAAGTATGGGCGATTTGTACAGCACATTGCTTTCGCTATTGTATTAAAATTTTCAATATTCTTGTGAGAAAGTTCGTCTATGCTTTTAAAACGAAAGGGTGAACCCTAAATCTGTGATAATTTAAAATCTTAATCTGTGATAATTTTTTACAGTTTTCATTATGTAAAATAAATTTCTTAAGATATATATTTTGAATACTATAAAATTTATTGTTTGGATATTTAGTGTTATACTTATTTGAGATGAAAATCTTATACCTTTGCCATGATAATAATAATTACTAATTTGTATAAACTGTGATATTCACTAGAATAATAAAAACGTCGATAAATAATTTAACAATGAACGCCTTATCCGATTTTCATATTTCTATGTAAAATTTAAAAAAAAATTATTCACACGCGATAAAATGAAGAAAAAAGAAGAAACGAAAAATTGACTACATGAAGAAATATGCGGTTTTAATCTAACGCATTTCTAAAATTGCTGAAATTTTTCCTTTTTTCAATGTTTACTTTTGAGAAAAATTTACTGATATTTAGTTTAAAAATTATTAATTATGCTTAAGTTATATAAAATTCGATTTATGGTATTTAAAAAAAAACCTACTATCCAAATTTTATACTTCTGTGTTTATTTGTTTAAGAATTATGTGGAGAAAAAAAGAAAACGAGAAAACAGTTTATTGTTTAAATTTTGTACACTTGTGTACTTCTTTTAACTAATTTTTATTTTTTGTTTTCCATTGATTGTGCATTATTATAGTTTAAAAATAGAATACGTAACATATCTGGGCATTAATTTGAGATTTCATTGATAATTTAAAATTTAATAAAATACTTTTGTTTTTGAATGCTAAAAGTTTGCAGTAAGATTCAAAATTTAGACATAAATATTTTTAAATTTTTTGCTCAAGGGTCCTCTTCACTCATCGCCGCTGGAAGCCGAAGCTAGTGTTATTCAATGGGAATTTTTTCTTTGCAAATAACTTATTAAGTAATACATATTTTTAAATTCTGTTTTCACATTATGAAAATCCCAGCTGTTCAATGGACGGACCTTTTTTAAAAAATTATTTTTTTAATTTTTTATATTTTACTTCGAAGCTGCAAAATACGAATTTTCAATATGTGAATTTTTTTCATTTTGCAATTTCAAAATAAAATATTAAAAATTAAAAAAATACTTTTTCAAAAAAGGTCCGTCAATTTAACAGTTGGAAATTTTCTGAATGTGAAAACAGAATTTAAAAGCATGTATTAGTTAATAAGTTATTTATAAAGAAAATTTTCCCATAGAATAATATTGGCTCTGGCTACCGGCGACGGTAAGTGAAGAGGGCCGTTAACTTATTAAAATTAATTTCCAAATATCGTTATATTCCATTGTTAAATTATAATGATGCAAAATCTAGGGGGGAATAATAATTAGTTAGCAGGGGGCATATTATCTTAAAATTTTTCAAAATATTCCAGAACTTGAATTTATTTATTTATTTGTTTTTGAATTCAAATATTTATCTAGAATATTCAAAATACTTGATCTTTTGTTATACCATATTTCAATGCATGTATGTAAAATTTTATTATACTAAGACAATTATATATGAAAAAAAAATAATAAAAAGATAAAAGAAAAACTAAACAAAAAGAAAAAAAGAAAAGAAAAGATAAAATAAATAAAATAAAAAAAAGAAAGAAAAAAATAAGTAAATAAATAAGTAAATAACAGACATTATAAAATTCAAGAACTCGAAGCAATTGTTCCGGGTCGAGAAAAGACACAACCCTTCATCAACCGAACAAAGTACGCACGAGTGCTGCAAAAAATCTGCAACGTAGCTCTTGTATTTGCAGCACTCGTGCCTATTATGTTCGTCTGACGAAGGGTCGTGTCTTCTTTCGACCCGAAACAATTGTTGCGAGTTCTTCCATTTTATTATAAATAAAATACATTTTTAGCACGTTCAAAGAACGTTCAAAAATTGTTTACATAACGTTGTGAGAACGTGTGTATAGAACGTTTTCAGAACGTTTCTACACTATTTTAGAACGTTTACAGTACGTTTTCTAGAACGTTCTGAAAATGTGTATAACGTTTTGAAAACGTTCTAAAAACGTTTAGAACGTTCTGAGACCGTATACATAGAACGTTCTCTGTACGCTTCTATAACACCGATGGTGATAGCTACACGTTCATTGAACGTTCCCTGAACCGTACTATTGTACGTCTTCAAGATGGACAAATAGACGCTTATAACACGTTCAAAGGGAACGTTCTTAGAACGTGTTTGCAGAACAATTTTTGAACGTTCAGAGAACGTTTCGGTGCTGCTTGGGAAACATTTTGTGGCAGCTGTATCGTTGGAACTACTGTTCAGACTTGCATTTAAATTCATATGTAGATGCACCTTGACCTAAATTAGTGCCTATCAATTTTTGGTATCAACCGCTCGAGAGGTGGCGCTGCTATACAGCGATTTCTGCATTTTCAGGGAGGCTATATCTCAGGTTTCATTGGGTATAATCCAACAAAATTTGATATGTGAGAAGACCAATATGAGATATTTCGCTGATTCAATTTGAATGCCTATCAGCCAACAAGTGGCGTTGCTATACAGTGATTTCCGCAATTTAAAGAAAGGCTATGCAGAGAATTGCATATAAATTTGTATGTAGGTGCACTTTTACATATATTAGCGCTTACCAACTTTTGGTGTAAATTGCTCAACAGGTGGCGCTGCTACACAGCGATTTCCACAATTACGAGGAAAGGTATATCTCAGGTTCTACTGCGTATCATCAAACAAAACTTAATATGTGAGAAGGCGATTATGAGACATTATGCTGATTCAGTTTGAATGCTTGTCGTCCAATAGGTGGCGCTGCTATTCTGCAAATTTCATCGATAACGGGATGGCTATATCTCAACTTCTATGTCATATAACTGTACAAAACTTGATATGTGAGATAACCATTATAAAAATACATTTTTAATTTTTACTTTCTTTTATATTCAATAGAAGAAAATATTGGATTCGTAAAAATTTTCGACCTCGGATTTTTGATGAATTTACACGTTTTGAGAGTTGTATAACACGATTTGTCCATTTTTAGAAAACGTCAGTTTGTCTGTCTCTGTGTGTGTGTGACAAAATTATTGTAGCAATTGTATCTCAGGAATTGCTGCTGAGAATTTAATACAAATTGGTATGTAGTTACATCTTGACATAAATTAGTGCCTATCAACTTTTGGTAAAAACTGTCCAACAGGTTGCGTTGCCATCCCGCTTTTTCTAAATTTTTAACCTGGTGGTATAGGACAAAATTTTGTATAAATGCGCAAAAATTTTGTATAAATATTTTTAATAATCATTATGAAATTTAAAAGAATTATTTGTAATACAGCTATTCAACTGTGGAAAAAAAAAAAAATGTATGTAGGAGCCTCGTCTTACCCCTTGGGGGCAAGTCCCTCCCTCAAAGGGGAGTAAATTTTCATGATGGGTATTTTTCAAAAGAGCTCGTCAATACCTTTAAAACGAATAGTTGAACGATCGATCTGCGATAATTTGAAATAAAGTTATTGATTTTTTCATTTTTAACAATAATAATAATAATATTCAGGATAAAATTGACTTTTTTGGACATTTAGTGTTATACTTCTTCTCTAATATGGAAATCGACTGCATTATCATGAAATATATATTTTTTAAATATTAATTTTAATAAAGTTTTTTGCTGAGTGAATTTGTATAGGAAAATATAGAAGAAAGTCATGTGGTGGACACAACATACTACTTTAAGATGTTATTTATAGACGATAAAACTGTCTCTCTTTAGATATTTAGTGTTAGATTTCCCTAAGATGAAATTATTTGCATTCATCATGTTAAATATTTTTAATCATAGTTTTAATAAATTATTCGCACTTAGTGAATTTGACAGAAAAATATAGAAGAATGTCTTGTGGTGGCCACAACATACTAGTTTTTTTCTTTTTTTAATTTACCAACTGTGTGACAGTGAAAATTTACTTTATTTTATGTCATGTTATATCATTTTACCTTGTTTTGCATGGTTTTTAAATGAATAAGTAATGTTGATTTATTTTTCGGGTTTCGGGTCGGGTTCGGGTCGCAAAAAGTTCTCTGTTGCGGGTTCGGGTTGGTTTTCGGGTTGATGAAAAATTTTTTGTCGGGTTCGGGTCGGGTTTCGGGTTAATGAAAATGTTTTTGTCGGGTTCGGGTCGGGTGACTCTATCGGGAAGTTTTGTTGAATCATATAAACGCTACCGAAGCAGCGGGGATCCGATACAATCGGCTTAAAGAATTAAAAAAATGCATTGTCATCGTGTTCTGATTTATTTAAAAAGTTTCAAGCCGGGAAGTTCATGATTGTTGAATCATATAAACGTTACCGAAGGCAGCAGGGATCCGAAACAATTGACTAAAAAAAAAAAAAAAAAAGCATTGTCATCGTGTTATGAATTTTTCTAAAAGTTTCAAATTAGTCGGGAAGTTATACGATTATTGAATCATATAAATGCTACCGAAGGCAGCAAAGACCTGAAACAATTGGCTAAAAGTATTTAAAAAATGCATTGTTATCGGGTTTTGCGCTATTCTAAAAGTTTCAAATGTGTAGCTTAGCTAGGCGGAAAGTTAGTTAAATAAATTTTCTGTTGAAACATATAAACTCTGTCGAGGGCACCAGGGACCCGAAACAGTTGGGTAAAAATATTTAAAAAATGTATTGTCACCGTGTTTTGAGCTATTTTGAAAGCTTCAAATATCTAGCTAGTCGGGAAGTTAGTTAAAAATCGATTGCAAGATTTGTATGTACTGGACACACAAATAAACAAGAATCGAAGTAAATAGAAACATGGTCAAATATAAATTAATTTGCCATAATAAATTATCGCATTATGTTGAAAAATTTGTTCTTAAAATTCTAAATTGGCGAGGTTCTACTGATATCAGTGAGTTGTATGTATTGATATAGTTGAGGTTCACAAATGTTTCACTCACTGTGTTTTCATTAATAAGTACACTATAAATATTAATTCCCGTTTGAGAGAATATAAATTTAAATTTGAAATGCAAAAAATCTATACAGCAATTTTATTATTTTACCTTGAAAATTTTTGTAATTTAAAGTGTTATATTGCCCTCTAACACATTTCACTTGTGATTAAAGTTATTATAATTATTTCACTTATACAGCTACAGCGCATTTCAGTACAAACTGCTTATTTGACTGCTAATACAAAACAAATATAAAAAATCTTGAAAATGAGGATGAACCGAACTAATATACGCTCTCGGATGACCGCACTTGTTTTTCCCCCTTTTTTTTTCTTTTTTTCGCGTACTTCACTTGACGTCACAGGAAAAGGGGAAATGGCGTACTCAACAGAACTAGTTTACCAGAAACAGAAAACTATCGCTCAAGTGAAATACAACGCCATCTCTTGGGAAAAGGTAGATTATCGAGAAACTGACGCTCCCCCTTAAGTGATCCCTCGTTTGAGGAATCTGGCATGAGTGGATGTGCAAAAGGGGCCTTCATGGCATCCATTTCTAATCATATCATCAATATTTTCATTTTTTATTTTCACTGTCCCACAGTTACAAAAGTACTGTAGTTTTGGTTTAATGGCAACTTGGTCGCCTATTGTACCAGTTTTTGGTGGTTGTTTACGCAATTTATATTGTGCTTTATTTTTCTTTTTAACTTTGATAAATTGTTCTTTGTCATGTGTACGCAAATCTTTACTTTGGGACTCGAACTCGAGAACCTCCTAATTGATCATTTTCAGTTTTAGTGTCTTTTAAGGCCTCTGCAGCATCATGTTCGGTCATAAAGTCTATAGTAGCACTTTTATGTATAGGGAAAACTTCTAATTGTATTTGCACAGCTTTGGGAAATAATGCAGCTATTTCACTAATTGTAGTCTTCAATGGAAGTGATGGAATAAACAATCTTTCAAATTTATACCAGCAGTCTCTTCTTTTGGGAAATTCTCTCTTTTATAGTCAATGGAATCTATCGTCAATGGCTTTTTCTCAATTTCTTTCTTTTAAGGAGTTTGGAATTTTCTTCAACTTTTTCCTTCAACTCTTTCAGCTCTTCGGCTAACTGCGAAATTTTTTTAAGTAGGATTCGTTTTTTGTCTTTCTTCGAATAAGTGTTTTCTTGATTTTGCAATTTTATTTGGGATATATTCGTCTGACTTTGTTCCTTTCGTCGAGGCTCCTACTCTTCCTCACTGTCATCATCTATTTGGAAAATACTCGTCTGACTTTGTTTCTTTCGTCGAGACTCCTCCTCTTCCTCACTGTCATCATCTACACTATTATCGTCCTCTAAAAGCATCTTCTTATCGTCATCACTTTCGTCATTTTCGTCGTCGTCATCGTTTTCACTTACAGCTTTTTCGGAAAATTCTAATGATGTTTAGGATAATATAACAGGTTGAGGGGTTTTATTTTTACATTTTCCAACACTAATTAATGTTTCATTTATGTCTGGGGATTTCTCAGAAATTTTATTTTTACAGTTAATGGGAGCTTCAGTAACAACATTCGTGTTAATTTCATTTTTATATGCATTTACTGGAAGAACTGTCACTAAATTTACTTCAAGTGAACTAGATTTATTTTTTATAAAGATACCTTTTTCATTTATCGTCGTTTCACCCAGCATTAACACATTCATGCCAATTATCATGTCATATGGTATTACATCATTGTTTACAACATAAATATTAGTTTTACTTTCAAATTCGTCAACTTTTAAATCAGCATTAAATGAGCCTAACGGCTTTATGGAACTTTTCCCGATCCCCTTCAAAGTAGTACTCATAGGATTTAATCTATCAACATTCAATTTGTTAAACGCATTTTTGCGCAACAGTGTTGCTTCACTTCCGTATCAATTGTACCTGTAAAATTTACATTGTTTATTTGTATAGTTTTATTCATATTTTGATTTACGTCAATACACAATGCCTCAACTTCGGGTTTTGAACCCGGACATTCCGAACTTTTATGCCCAAATTGTTTGCAGGAAAAACATTTAAAACCTTTCATTCTATGAGGGCAGTCTCTAGACAAATGGTTTTTATCGCCATTGTTATAACAAAGTTTGTTTACTTCACTCTTAGGACTAAATTTTTCATGTACGTTATATCGTACAGGTTTCAGTTTTGCATTATCTACTTTATCAAATCTAAATTTATTTTTCTCATTATCTTTCTTAAATACTTCATATAATTTAATTTTTTCTTTGAAATCATGCAGGTTTCTAGCCCCATACAACATAATTTTATGTTCAGATCTGTAATTAATTCCTTGGATCACATAGTGCATTATTGCATGTCAAACATGAAGATATTGGGATTCTTATTGGTCAACCCGTTTTTGAGCATGTCAATATACTCAAAAATGTGTACATGGGTTTTCAAATTTAAGTATATATTCCTTCGTGGCTATTTTGAGACAATATATACTAATTTTAGCAATGTGTTACAATCAGTTTTATTTATGTTATGTTATTTTTGACATGTATCTATAAATTGCTGAATAATAAAAGGTTAAAAGATCTATCACTTATTTTTAAGAACGTATTTTTTACAGTTCAGGTAGTGCTCGTCGGCCTAGACGTTTGGAGGTTTTCGTTGTTTTCTGCTAAACTTGCGTACATACGGGCTAGGACTTCTTAGAACGACCCCCACGGAAGGCACTCCCTCTCAAGCAAAGGACCCTAGTGCACTCAATCGGCCATAATCACCACAGCCCAACCCAACCCTTTTTTTTTTTCACAAAAAGAGAGCCCTAAAATTCTTGAGATATTCATGAAACGTAACCTTAACGAACGTTAAGAGATTATTGTATTTGTAATTTAAAATATGTATAATAATATAAATATAATTAAAAAAATAATTAATATCTAAAAGAATTCCTATATTTCTTAAACAAAAATAATTCTGACCCTTTTAGTTTTTTTACACTACTTAGAACAGGATTACATTTTGTTTTATTTAGCAGCAAATGTAATTACAGAAATATTATTCACTCACAAGCTCTCTATTTTACTCACTTACTCACAGAGTTCATTACCTACTTTATAACTTAACCAATTACAAAAATTTAATGTTTTTACCTTTCCGGGAGTCACTGTTAGAAAAAGACACGCACGAAGGTAATTTGTGTTTAAAATAATTCAAAATAATTATGCTGTGCTTTTTCTTTAGCCTTTTATATTTTTTAACAATTAAATCATATCATAGGTGGCATAATTTTGGACCATTAAAATTCTATGTCTGGCGCAAATTCTATATATACTGCATTTTCATAAATGACCGGACTCTTTCGATTTCAGACGTTTTGTCAAATATCTCAAAAAGTGCTAACTGAATCATCCTGAAATTTTAGGAAAGTGGTGAACATGTCATACTTAATGTAGTTCAGCGGCAGTTTCGTCCAATAATTAAAAATAATCTGGTGTGACTCACACGACTTTCTCTTGCCCTTAAATTTAATAGTATAAATACAGGTTGGAGATTAAGATGTATAATAACGAGTACTGTTATGTAAACCTATGTTACACAATTTAAACTAGGCTTCGAAAGAGTTTTATATGATAATTAGTTCTGTGTGAGGGGGGCTACCACCCCCCTCAACCCCCCGTTTCATTAGTGCACTTACATTTATATAGAATTTAATTTTCTTATTAAAATTAAAAGTTTATTTCAAATTATACAGACAATATTCCCACGCAACATTCGTTGAAACTTATCAGTCATGATCAGACTTTTCCAGCAACAAACGCATATTAACTTCAAAATACAACATTTGAATCTCCTAAAATTATTCGTTTTTAAGTCACTCTAAGAGACACAGACGAAGATCAAACGTTAAAAAACTTGACTACGGTAATCAGGAAGCCTCAAAACATGTATATATATAAAAAACAATCGATGAATATTTAGCTTAAAACATACATTATTTACCATATCTCTATCAGGAATTTATTTCAATTCCTGAACAGCTTTCCTGGAAATGGTAAAATAATATTAGTCAAGCACATCCACTAACAACAAAAAATAATGTTATCACTTAAATATTTGCAGTCCTGTATATCTTTCGAAGATTATATACAGACCACATGGTGCATCTAAATATAATCTTATAGTAATCATACATGGCCCAGCCTGAAATATATTTCTATCAATTTGCAACGATTGTCGCACTTTTATCTAGTTCTTTTGTGTAGCCCTGTAAACGAACAGTCAATGATTTCCCTACCCTATCTTACATGAGACATGCTTTTATGCATATAAAAAATATATATTCGTTTCATTTGGTTTAGTGCAGTCTATAGATGTTAAACTCTACTTACCTGCAATTTCCCCCGTCGGCGCAATGCATTTGAATACTTTTGAGTGTCCCTGTACACGAACCATCTGCTTCATCTCAACGAAAAGCTTAGTGTAGCATCCTTATATGATACACATTTAGAATACCGAGTTTGGAATTTCTGCTGCTATTAGTTCTTGAGATATGCTGATAACATACACACAGACACACAGATAGACAGACACACAGACACACACACAGACCATTCGCTAAAAACATGATTTTCGTATTCAGGGGACCTCAGAACATGTAAATATAATAAAAACTCACTTTCGAAAATTTGACCCTAAAACAATACTTTCTCTACCTTATGGGTAACAGAAAGTGAAAAGACAAGTAAACAATAGAAGAAAACTGAAAATGTTTGGCATCAACCTGTAAAAAGTAATGCTTGAAATGTAATCCGGTTGAAACATGTGATTATGGATCTTTTTCTTAATATCTGTATAAACTTCCATGTCTCTGCTATACATAATCCTAGAGATATAACGGTTTCTGTAAAAAAATTCAAAAAAAGAAAAAAAAAACTTAACACATATATTTAGCTACAACACGCAAGGTATTAAACTCAGTGAAGATCATTTTCAGGAAACTTGACATTTAAATCAAACACAGCATACTGCAATTAGAATGCAACTTTTAACTGCGCATGCACTAGATTTACCGTTATGTTGTTTGCATAATGTAATAGCCAAGTGTATTGAGCTACTTATATAAAAACCTGCAACAAGTATCTTGTAAACTCAAAAAGTTGTACGCGATAGAATGAATTGCTATTCAGTTTCTCACGAAAAAAAAAAAAAAAAAAGCTAAACTATAAGGTGTTTTACTCACATTTTTATTTTGATTCAATAAATGGTAATACAATGTTCGTTAAATGTAAACAAACATTGATAAAATCCCTTTTCATTTTCTTATATTTGAGAAAAACTGAAATTGCGTTCATTCTCTCATGCACAACCTTTTGAATTTACAAGATATTTGTTTGGGGTTTTCATAGAGATAGCTCAATACATTTGGCTATTAAATTATTCAAATGAAATTTCGTTACATCTTGCATATGTGCTACTAAAAAATTTTTTGTAAAAATGCTCATATTTCATTAGATATTTAATATTTTTGCATTCTGATCACAGTACGCTGTATCTAATATTGTATCTCAAGTTTTCTGAAAATGGCTTTACACTGGGATTAACACTTTGCATGTTATATCTAAAAAAATGAAATTTTTTTTGCAATTTTTTAAAGAAACCGCTATATTCCCATAATTATATGTCGTAGAGACATAAAATGTTTTACAGATAAAAAGGCCCGATAATCACATGCTACAGCCAGATCGCATTTCAAAATTAACTTACTATAAGCTGATGTCAAATGTTTTCATTTTTCTTAAATTTTTTACTAGTCTCCCTTTTACTATCGGGACAAAACTTTCACTGAAATAAATGAGGTATAACATATTCTTCACACTTCTGAAGTTTCAAGATGATTTGTCGAGTACTGTATGATGTATTTAAAAAAACATCTGAAATCGGAAGTGTCCGGTCATTTATTGAAAAGTAGCATATAAGGATTTTGTTTAGTAAATCAATTTTTTGCTCGGGCAAATTTTAGACGATATTGCTCAATTGGATCCTATAAAGTTGTTTTAAAATTTAAAAAACAAATTTTGAAATGGATTTGAGGGCCTAAGTTCTCACCCCCCCCCCCCTCTCCTCCTTAATCTGAATCCGTTACTGCTTGAACATGTATTACAATCTGATATATACGAGAATTTGCAGCTTAATGATGCAATAAGAAATGTGTTAAAATTTAAAAGGAAATCTTGAAAGTGAGATGTGCCTCTACGGCCTGACTATTAAGTCCGATATTAAATTTGATCTGCATACATTAATAAACAATATTCCATACGTAATGAACAACATACCAAGCTAAAATACCGTCTAATAATAATAATAATAATAATAACATGATTTACTTTTAGAAATAATGCTATAACGCTTTTGCGAAATTTCTTTCATAACAATTAAATAAATTAAATTTTTACAACTGTTCTTGGATAATATACAAATTCCCACAAATGCAAACTTTGATTATGGTTTTTATTTAAAAGTAAAGCAGTAATAATAATAATAATAATTAGTTTTTTATAGTAGAATCTCAAACTTAATCAACCTGGAAGAAACTTTCTCTGACCGTTGAAAAATAGTTCTGCGAAAACGTTCTACTTATACGTTCCGAAAACGTCTATCGGTCCATCCTGAAAACGTTATATAGTACGATCCAAAGAACGTACGTTTTCATAACGAAACGTGTTTTTTACGAAACGTTTTGTACGAAAGCTGTTTTGTATGATGTGTGAAATGATCTGAACACTTTTCGACGATTTTTAGAAATGATTTTTAGTCTTAATAAAATTTTGTGAATACTGTATCTCTCGAATCAACAGATAAAATTTAACCTATCTTCATACTTATTTGGACCTTTTAATTGGTCCTAATTTATTTTTGTAATATATAGGTGCGCTGCTATTCTGTATTTTCATCATGTTTCGAAAGGCTGTATCTCAGTTTCTATTGAATATAACTGCACCAAATTTGATACGTGACATAGATGTTATGTTATCGTGACCTAATTTTGGTGCATATCAATTGAGAGATAGTACTGTTATGCTGCAATTTAATACCTTTTAAGGAAATGCAATATCGATGACTCTTTTCTTAATATAGATTCACTAAAATGGGTATGTGAAATATATATTACGAAAATCTATGTTGATTTAGATTGGTCGTATATCGGCCAGTAGAACGTGCTATATTATGCGATTTCTATATTATGCGACAGCCATAACTCAGCATCTATTACTGAAGTTTGCAAAAAAATTTAAGATATAAAATTTTAATGTTGAGATACAGTGCTTTTTAATTTTTTATGCATGCTAACTGGCTAAGTGGCTCTGTCATTTGGAATTTATAGAAGAAAGTAAACCGATGGCCAGAGCGTACTTGTTTTAGATAATTTAATAGAATAAAAAGAAAAAAAAATAGAATGTTTTAGATAATTAAAAAAGAATGCCTGCGTAAAATTTTCATGGCGACGCAAAATTTCCTTTGTTGATAAAATAAATTTTGAAATATAATTTAATTTATTTTCTTTTATTAAAATTTATTGAATAAAAATTTAGAAAAAAAAAATACGGAGTAATGATTTACCAACAGCATTATCAACATTGATGTTTCACCAACAACATTAAAACTTAAATAAAATCATAAGAAAAAGATAATTAAAGTTTAAAATTAAATAATTAATTTTTTAATTAATGTTTTAGAAAAACCTCATTACTATTACTTCCCTATAAATATTAGTGTCCGAGAGGTTCTACTTTAGAAGCTGATAGAGAGGAATTGTCGGGTTCGATTCGTCAATCTAGCCTTTCGGAGTTTTCCGTGGTTTTCTTCGAAATTCACGTAAGTACGGGCTGGGCATCCTTAGAAAGTCCCCCATGGAGTCCACTTCACTCAGTCGTAGGATCCTGGTGTAGTTAGTTGCCTTAATCTTAACACCAACATTCAATGAAAATCATTTATAGATGTGTTAACAAAATCAAAAATTAATATAGGCATTTTGTCCTATTCGTAATAATCACGCTGAGACAGAACGTTTTATGAGAGTGTTATATTTAAACATTGTACCGAAAACCGAAATTGTACATTTTATGTGTGGTACAACGTACACTTTTTCCAAACATTTTAAATAATACTATTTTTGATCATATAATGGAACGTTATTTTGACAGTAAACACGATTTGACATGTTTGAACGTTTGTTACCATCATTAGACGTTCAAAGAACGTTGGGATGATTCAAGATTCACACATGAGAATATATGACAATGACGCATTTAATTACATAATCATATTTGGAATGTTCTGCACTAATGCCTTTTTAAAAAATTAGCACTAAATTTGCGGATCACTAGAAATGTAACTTTACATATATTACAGCATTTTTTAACGAACGAATATATATATATATATATATATAATATAAAGAGTAGAATATATTTATAGCCTTTTTTGACAATAATTTATGTTTGTTTTAATCTGGAAATCGAAATATATATAGTTTAAATTGCTTTCTATCTAAACAATTCAAAGTAGAACATTTAAATTTATCTTTCACCATTTTTTAAAACTCTTTTTAAAATATTTAAATAATAAAATAAATGCGTTCCGTAGAGATGATTTTTGTCGAAAAATGTCACTGGATGGCGCCACTATAAAATGAAGTAGGAAAATCTTTGCAATTATCTTCGCAATTCATCTGTTTATCGTTTAAGAATACCTATAAAATAAATTACAAAGAAGGCTCTTTTTTACTTCATAGAATATTATTATAAATGAAATTTAAATATTATTTACAGTTAAGAACATAGAACAGCATTTTTAGTGAATCTAGTCCATTTAATAAATAAGTCCGTAAATATGCATGCTTATGAAAACGCTGTTTTATAATGTAAAATTTAATGAAAAATTATTAAATTAAATGTTAAATTTAAATACAAATTAAAAATTATTAGTCAGTAATCATATCTAAAACTTATTTATAACTTCAACTATATTTATTTTTAAAAGCGTAAGTAAGTAATTTTATTTAAAGTTAATTAAGAAGTAGTGATAACATTCGTAATAATGAATACAGACGAAAATAATTTGTGACAAAAAATAAAGATCTACGCTTAAATAACAGATTTCACATTAAAACAAAAATATTCCAATATAATAGAGTGTAATAATTCCATACTCTGAAGTCTGAAGGAATAAAAATATTATTTATTATGTAACTATTATTTATCATATATTATCGTATATTATTATTTATCATATTTTATCGTGTATTATTATTTATCGTGTAATAAAATATTGCATTATACACTACGTGTTTATTTTTTTAAGGTACTTAAGCATTATAATTGCATTGCTCTTGCATTATAGTCTAAATGTTATTAATAAAACACTTTTTGAAAAATTAATTAATTGAATAAGTAAGTTATGCATGTGAATCCGTTACCACACAGACTTTTACGGCTTCTCTAGTGAAATCAATTTTTTGGCATCTTTACAGAACAAAGTTGGAAAAAAAAATTGTAATACCCGCATACACACACATATATATAATTAATATCAGGCTAAAAAGTATCTCTTTCTCTACTTTTGTTGGTTAATGATAAAATTATTTCAGTCAGACTAACAACAGATTTAATTTTAAAATTTTACTTGTATATGTGAAATATGGCTGAATTAGGAAAAAAGATTGTAGGATTTAAACCAGATATCTTTTAACTGTCAATAATATGCTGTGCCCTTTAGAAATTTCGTGCTTAGGATACGGGCCTTAGGTGCCGTGCGATTGTGTGATTATTATAGACGTAGGTTACAGACGGTTATAGACAGAGTATTAGAGACGGATTATTACTTTCATTCCTTAAAGAGGTTATACGATATATAAATTAGAAGAATTCTTTATTTATTTTCATGAAAGTAATTTAATTTATACATAGTTTAAAAACCACTTTTCGATATACTTTCCAAGCAAGAATCTGCGCTGCCACCTGTGCCACGTGCCTAAGACTTTCTTAGTGCCCGCAATTAACGAAGTTTTATAAGGAAATTAAATAATCCGTCACAAATAATAAGTAAATTAAAAAAAAAAAATAAGAAAATTAACATGGTAAATACAATTTTCTATTTATCAATGAATTAAATTGTTTCTTCGAAATGCATTATGAAGCGAATGGGCAGTCACAAAAACAATGGTCAATGATTATATATTTAGGGACATTAAACATAATTTGGGAGCGCCTTTGCGTTAACAGATGATCCTTTTTTTTTTTTTTTTTTTTTTTAAATCACCATTTTATTCAAAGAAGTAAAGCAAAAAAGGACATAGCACGCAACCAGCAAAGACTTCAGCATGAGCAAGTTGGCCTATCACAATGTGCTACGGCAGTAAAATATCGTGTTAACTTACAGGTAAATATGACCAATTATTATTCACTGCATAATATATTATTCACTGCATAATATATTATTCAATTCCGTTTTCGTATTTAGAAAATCCATAACCATTAAATCAGTCCTTATATATATATATAGTCCTTATTATATACAATATATAGTCCTTATATATATATATAGTCCTTATATATCAGTCCTTATTATACATTATATTTTACAAATTTACTTTTAAGTTTAAAATTAAACAATTATCGATATTTTAATTTAATGATGCTATCTCATTAAATAAATGATAAACAGATGCTTTAGAATTACAACGATTCACTGGGAAAATCATGTTTCAATCAATTAAAAAAAAATCTAACTGTCGCATCTCTTTGCAAATGGTATTAGATGCGTTAGAAAAAAATGTCTACATCCGTCAGTACTTGTCTGGAAAAAATCTCCAGAATTCTTCTCCTTTTACGGCCAAATAATTTAAAAGAAGAAAAAGGAAAGAAAGAAAAAAGAAAAGAAAAGAAATTGATACTACAGTATGTCTGAGATAATTTCTCACAAGATATACAGAGAGGACTAATAAAAACAGATAATATTGAAATGGCAATGGAGTCAGTTTGAAAATTCACATTTAGTTATTAAAAAAAAAAAAAAAAAAAATCTAATTAGAAAATCGAGCTTGGAAGTGTATCATTCTGTGATGCGATTCGAAATCCGATTATTTAATTAGAGGTTTTAGGTTGCGGAGCTATAAAATACCCGAAACACATAAACAGCCATAACCTTTTATTGAACTTAGAGAAGATACTATGAAACACAATGCATTACACTATAATGGTACGAAAACATAAAAGACAGATTAATATATATATATATATATATATTAATGAAATATCCATTGAATAATGTAATCAAATTAATTGTTTTGTAAAAAAATAGATTTTGCATGAAATAAATATTATTTAAAAAGATGAATTATAGGTAATAGAAAATTCCCTATATTTTAATATAAATTAATGACGCTTTACTTATTTAGACATAGTAGGTAAGTGTGAAAATTATAAAAGTCATGAATAACTGGTTATCAACAGCATTATTCAATAATGGCGCACTAAACAAAAACTATAAATCCTTAACTAATATTACTATAGGACAAATAAAACATTTGAAGGTGAACGATAATTACAATTATATACAATATTTGAACATGTCTGACGTTTTTTAAAAATTGTTAAAAATGTTGTTAGAAACAATTTTATTGGACATTAAACATTTATTGGTACTTCTAAAGTGTTCTTGTAACGCAATTATCCACAAAGGAAATTGCTATGCACACGCTCTTTAGCAATTCACTTATCTCGTTATTACTGTTCATCAATTTTTTTAAATTGTCAAATAATATGTTCATCCACATATCTCATCAATAATATAATATTTTCAGAAAACTTTCAAATACATGACATCTTATAACTTATTCGGCTAATGTTTTGTAGCCCTATATAATGCATATAATTTGAAAACGCAACAAACAAACAAAGCATTTAAATTTAGTACAGAAAAAAAATCACAACTCTATTTGAAATGCATTTTGAACTATTTTTAGTTTTAAACTCAACATATAAGAATTCTTTTGAATGGTTCTGCAAACGAAAGAGGAATGGTTTCCTTATAATTCCATGCACCGCTGATAAGAAATGAAATACTTTACAATGTTATTAGAATATAGTTACAGTAAAATTGAGAGTGAATGAGATAAAGGTAGTATGACTGTATATTAAATTCCGAAAAACAAAATCAAGCATCAATAATAAATTATGAAGCATTTTCCCATATTATTGGACATGGTTTTAGTAAAAATGAGTGTGGTTCAGAGAAGCAAATATTATTTAAAAAGAAATGTAAATAAAAAGCAACAATATGACAAGAAAACAAAATCATGAATTATCCATCGATAGTGCATGAAAGAATTTATCTCAACAGTATATAATTATAATAAAGTGAATTACCAGTTTGTGTTTGAATTAATTTTCTTTAAAAAAAACAAATAAGACATTACGCATAATTTTTAAAACACTTTCCCATAACTGTACTGAATAAATAGCCATTGTGGAAGAAATTACTAATATCTGTACGATACAGATTTCGACATTTTCCCCAGATTAGTTCAACATTGGATATGAACTGAAATTATTAATCTGATTTAAAAGTGCATCTATCAATAGAAACAATTTTAAAAATTGCTTAAATTTTAGCCAAACATATAAAAAAATAAAATATCAGTATTAGTAAAATGATTCAGAATTGAATTGCATCGTACAAACCATATAGCCAATTGTCGTAGAACAATTTTACTAATTATAAATCTATCTTTAATAATAAAAAAAAAAAAAAGTCTTTATAAATTCAAAGTGTATTTTACATATTATATTATTATTAGAAAGAAAGGTGTAAATATGGGCACCCTCTTTAATATTAGTCTTAAATTTACATTAAATTTTCATTAGCAATTATAATAAGTTTATTAAATGAGAGATGTCAAAACAATGATTAATATCAATTATTTCATTTCGACAACGAAGGTTTACAAAAAGCTTTTAAAAATGCACCAGAAAAAATGAGTGCAAATATGGGTCCTTTCAAGAAAAGTCACCAAAATTGTTTAAAATGGCTTAAAACATGATAAAATATTACAAAAAGGTAGAGAAATTATTAATTAAATTGTTTACAGAAATCGCTGACGTAATTGGCTCTTTCCAACTCGGCATAATCTAAGTATGCCCACATTTAGTACACAACACTTTATACCAGTCTTCTTTGTGAGTGTGTTCAGAGAGCATTCCATCCCAAAAGATGCAAGTTGTATTGCTCGAATTTAGTTTATCTATACAGTTATATATGTAGTTTATAATATATAGTTTTATCCAGCAATATCCAGTTTTTCTATACAAAATCTATACAATTCGTGGGACGTGGACTTATCACATGTATATAAATTTTCAACTCTTTCGACAAAGCCATTTAGACAATATCGCACATTAAAAAATTTAAACCTGTAGGACATAATGATAAGCAATTTTTCTTTGTATCCCTTTAAAAAGCTATAAATTCTAGTTTCTCCAAAATTCATGTAGTGAATTCGTGTGACTGTAATCTTTAAGATATGTGTAACGTTTTAGCTGAATCGAATAAGGTATTTAGATGCTATCGCAATTTAAAGGACTTGACACCATTGGGCATTATGATAAATAATTTTTCTTTATGTCTTTGTAAAAGAACTATTAGTGCTAGGTTGACCAAAATTAATGCGGTTTGTGCAACGGTGACTTATAAAGTGTGTATAAATTTTCAACTCAATCGAAGAAGGCATTTAGACGCAATTGCCCTTCAAAAAATTTAAGCCCATAGGCCCTAATGATAAGGAATTATTCTTTGTTGTCCCTTACAAAAAATTTTAAATGCTAGATTCAGCAAAATCTATATTGTTCATGCGACATTAATTTAGAACATGCGTTTAAATTTTCAGCTCATTAGAATACGCCATTTAGACGCCATCGCACTTTAAAAAAAATTACGCCCATAGATCATAATGATAAGGAATTTTCCTTTGTGTCCCTGTAAAAACAAATTAAGTGCTAGATTCACAAAAATCAATAGGATTCGTGGTGCAGTGTCCTATAACATATTTAACAACTTTCAGATCATCCGAACAAAGCATTTAGACGCTATCATGCTCACCCACGTACGTACACATACACACATATATACATCTGCGTAAAAATAGCAAAATCGAACTGAAGGAACCTGAAAACGTATAGAAACACAAAAATCTCAAATTAGCATTTTCGACATGATCACAATACTTTCTTTACATATGTATGTTTGGAAAGTAAAAATAATCTGTTTTGTTACAATGTTACAAAAAATATTGTTAACAAATTTAGAAACTTTTAACAAAATGTCATTCTATACTTACTTATAGTAAGATTTTTTACTTTCTCTTATGCATAAGGTACAGTCGGTAACAAAAGTGTCCGAACACTAGCAAAAATTCCTATATGAAAAAAGTAGAGTTAATACTGTTTTATTAAATAAATCCTTGTCGAATCCTGTTCTTAGTCAGTGTAAGAACATGATTCGATAAGGATTTATTTAACAAAATCGTATGAAGTGTACGTTTTTAACATAGGAATTTTTGCTAGTGTTCGGACACTTTTGTTACCGACTGTAGTTAAATTTTTGTGTTAGGGTCAAATTTTCAAAACTGAGTTTTTGTTATATATACACATTTTAAGGTCCCCTATATCCGATAATCATGTTTTCAGCGGTTGGTCTGTGTGTGTGACTGTCTGTGTGTCTGTCTGTTATTAGCATATCTCAAAAACAAATTATTGCAGAAAGTTCAAACTTGGTATTCTAAATGTGTATCATATAGGAATGTTACACTAAGCTTTCGTTGAGATCAAGCAAATGGTTCGTGTACAGGGACACCCAAGAGAATTCCAATAGATTGCGTCTACGGGGGAAATTGCAGATAAGTAGAGTGTAGCCTCTACAGACTGCTCTAAACCAAATGAAACGAATATATATTTTTTCTATGTGTAAAAACATGTTTCATCTAGAATCTGTTATAGAAATCATTCTCTGTTCGTTTACAGGGCAACACAAAAGAACTAGATTATAATGCGACAATACTTAAAAATTGATGCACGTGTATTTCAGTTGATCCGTGTGCTATTAATATTGGATTATATTTATGTGCACCGTGTGATGTGTACATAACTTTGAAATGTACAGGGTTTCAAATATTTAAGCCATAACATTCTTTTTTATTTGTTAGTGGAAGTGCTTTACTATAATATACTATATCGTATAATATTTTACCATGTCCAGGAAAGCTGCTCTGGAATTTAAATTAATACCTTATACCCATATGGTAAATAATCATCGATTGGTTTCTTGTATATTTACACGTTTTGAGTGTTCCTGAATACGAAGTCAAGTTTTACAGTGTGATCTTTGCCTGTGTCTGTTAGAGTAAATTAAAAACAAATAATTTCAGGTGATCCAAATGATGTATTTTGAAGTGAATACGTTTGTTACTGGTAAAGTTTGTTGAAGATTGATAAGTTTCGAAGAATGATGTGCGTGAAAAATGTCTGAATTATTGAACTTAATAACAGATTTTAATTCTCTATAAATGTAGGTACGATAATGAAACGGGAGTTGGAGGGGGGCGTAGCCCCCTCATAAAAATTTAGTTCTCAAATAAAGCTGTTCCGAAGCCATAAGTTGAATTATTTAACATATGTTTACAAAACAATACTCGTTATCTTACCCCTTAATCTCCAATCTATATTTATAGCATTAAATTTCAGGGTAAGAGAAAGTCGAGTGTGTGATACATCAGATTATATTTATATGCAAAAAAGCAAGCAATATTTTTAAACATGCAAATTAAAACAAATGTTTTGCTCTTTTATTTACATTTACTAATTTTTATCTTAATATTTTTATTAACGGTTTAATTTCTGTTACTGTTTGCAACACAACTCTTATTACACATAAAAATTAGTATGTTGTGTCCACCACAAGACTTTCTTCTATATTTTTCTATATCCATTCACTAAGTGCAAATAATTTATTAACACTATTATTTATTAAAATTATCTAACAGGATGACGCAAAGGAATTTCATCTTAGAGAAAACTAACACTGCATATCCAAAGAACGACAGTTTTATTGTCTATAAATAGCATCTAAAAATTATGCATTTTTTTAATGGATAGCTCACATATCAGGTTTCGTACAGTTATAGAAGTTGACATATAGCCTTCCCATTATTGAGGAAAATTGCAGTAGAGTAGCGCTACGTGTCGGGTGGTTGACACTAAAAGTTAACAGCCGTTAATTTATGTCAAGGTTCATCTACATATAAATTTATATGCAATTCTACGCAGTAGTTTCTGAGATATAGCCTTCACTTAAATTGCAAAAATCGCCGTATAGCAGCGTCACCTCTTGTACCGATAAGCTTTAAAATTGAATCAGCGTAATTTCTCATAATGTCTTTCTCACTTATCAAGTTTTATTTGATTATACGTAATAGAACCTGAGATATATACTCCTCTTAAATTGCGGAAATCGTTGTATAGCAGCGCCACCTGTTGAGCAGTTGACACCAAAAGTTGAAAGGCTCTAATGTAGGTCAAGGTGCATCTACATATAAATTTATATACAATTCTGAGCAATAGTTTCGAAGATACTGTCGCCACAAAATGTTTTCACACACACACACACACAGAGAGAGACACACAGACAGACAGACATTTTCTAAAAATGGTCAAATCTTGTTCTAGACCTCTCGAAACGTGTAAATCCGTCGAGAGCTGGAAATCGAAAATTATTACGAATCCAATATTTTAATCATTGAACATAGAAGAAAGTAAAAATCTAGAGTGACTCCACTCGACTTTCCGAACATTAAGTAATTACCGGTAAAAGATGTAAGAGAAGTCATTAAATAAACAAAAAAAGAAATAATAATAAGGAATTTGAGTATTTTTGTCTGTACATTGTGTTATTTAAATTAACGCTATTACCCTTAAATTAATTTGAGCCCACAGATCATATTAAGAAATTAATTTTCTTAATTTTCCGTGTAAAAATCTGTAAGTGCTAGAATCTTTAAAATCTATGCAGTTTGTGTGACGGTGACCTATAATATGTATATAAATTTTTAGCTCAATCTTTTGAGGCGTTTAGACGCTTTCGAACTGTAAATAATTTGAGCAAATAAGCTACAATGATAAAGAGATTTTCTTTGTGTCCCTGTAAAATCTGTATGCGCTAAATTCTTAAAAATTCATATTGTTGCTGTGACGGTGATCTATAACAAGTCTATAGATTTACAGCTCAATTGTATTGGGCATAGGCGTTATAGCACTTTAAAGAATCTCAGCCCATAGGGCATAATCATAAAAAATTTTTCTTTGTGTTCGTGTAAAAACACAATCCGTGCTAGATTAGCCAAAATCTATGCGGTTCGTGAAAATGTAAACTATAATATGTGTAAAAACTTTCAAGTCAATTAAATAAGGTGTTTAGACACTATCGCACTTTAAAGAATTTAAGCCCATAAGCCATAATGATAAAGAATTTTCCTTTTGTCTCTGTAAAAAACTATAAGTGCGAGATTCGTAAAAATCTATGTGTAATTGTAACTGATAATATGTGTATAAATTTTCAATTCAACTAAATAAGGCGTTTAGACACTATCGCACTTTAAAGAATTTAGGCCCGTAGGCCATACACTCTCAGAAATAATATACTCAATTTTGACGATTGAGACATCCCCAGGCTTAATTTCGTTATTTTTGACAACCATTTCGTCAAGCGATCACGTGATTTTTGAGGAAACGTAAACTCTCAAATATTTGCATATTGTTTCTGCATATTGTTCTTGAAAAATGATATTCGTATAAATGTCCTTAATGCAAGCTAAAAATTTAGCATTAAAAGTTCCGCATTGTGGGGATCGTTGGTACGTTATTTCAAACCCACCAGTTTTTTGGTATTTTATGCTTAGTTGCTCTGTCACAATAACGGCAAGAACTCTTTGAGAGAAAACTTCAAGTGAGTTCTATTCCAAAGTAAACTAGATCAAAATACTTCCGGCTTCTCCTTTTTTTACGATCCGAAAAATCATTAAGCATTAATTATATTATGTTTCCAAGAGAAATATAGTTTCGATGGACACTTTGTCAAAATATTTTGTAATATATAGTTAA
The DNA here is from genome assembly GCA_963930645.1 of Salticus scenicus. Classification (NCBI taxonomy): domain Eukaryota; kingdom Metazoa; phylum Arthropoda; class Arachnida; order Araneae; family Salticidae; genus Salticus; species Salticus scenicus. The sequence goes on along the minus strand of CAWVNO010002460.1, from coordinate 52,106 downwards.
AGTTTCAAACACATGACAACATGTTTTAACACAAAATATCTAAATGCTGGAGTATAAAAATTAATGTTTTAATTCAAAATTATATGAAACTAAGCTAAATGTATGTTTGTAACTGCAATACACAAGGGCATTCTGCACTATGAATTAAATCTATGTAAGCAAATAACGTAAACAGGTTAAATACTCAACGGCCGTTTCGTTTGAAAATTAATAAGCATGACTTTTTATCAGGTTAAAAAAAAAAATAGGCAAGGATGTAACATAAACGCAGTATTGTACAAATTAGGCGCAAGTGGCAAGTTTTCAATTTATAAGTTGTTCCATGAAAAATGACGATATTCTGGTAAACTAGATTTTTCACGCTACTTATTTTCTTATGCAAATATACAAATGTGTTTCTCTGAAAATCACGAATTTTCATAGTAGGGATGAAAGAAAAAAAATGATACCAGAAGTTTCGAATTTTTTTGTTGTATATATGTTAAATATATATATATATATATATATATATATATATATATTTGTTTCTCAAGTAATAAATATAAATTTCTGCATAAAACAGAATTTGATTTAGCACGACAGGACTGACTTATTTTAAATCTTTCTTCCAAATAAATTCGAGCAGTAACTGTGTTTCATTCTCTAGCATCGGTTACATACATTTAGCTAAGGTGCCCTTGGTGGCGTTTAAATTTTTGTTGTCATTGGTTGTGAATTAAAATGGCTATCGCAATTGCATAAGCAAATACCTTCGCGAGAAACATCCGAACTATTTTGGTGCCACATTTCAATTTTCGCCAAGGGTTCTATACTGAAACTAGCACGTTTTTTCTCAATTTTATTTTAATAGTTAAAAAAAAAAAAAATGTTTGCTGTTTCACTTTTTTGAATTTTTATTGAGTAGTTTTGAAGTTATGCGAGTTATAACTCATGAATCATAGAATCTCTCGATATATATAGTTTTTATAATATTAATAACTTTTTAATAGTCAAATTTATGTCACAAAGTTTGTTTGCTTTCAGAAATTTGCATTTTTTTTATTAAATTTAAGCCTTTTACAATTATTTAGCTTGTTAGAAATTGTCAGCATTATTTTAGAAACTTTAATTTTTTTATCAAATTTAAAAATATTAATTATAAATATTTTCAAATAAATTATAATGCATAATATATATCGTTCTATACTAAAGCTGTTCCATAAAAAAAAAAAAAAAGTTTTTTGCAGATTTAACATAATAATATTTTAAGATAGTTTAGGAAAATTAAACGGTAAAACTGGATATTAGCAGGTATCCTGACATATTAAAGATGGAACACTACAAATACCGTCAACACAAAATCGCAGAAGCCCTGTCGTACTGAGAAAAAAAAAAAAAAAAAAAAAAAAAAAAACATGATTTTTATTAAATATACTTTGACAATGTATAGTTTAAATTTCCAAATTATTTAATATGTTCTTTCTGTTTCTTAATCTTTTTACATTTTTCAGAACTTTTCCACTATTCTTGACTTTTTTTGCTTTTGAATCCTACATACTTATTTCTAAAACTATTTTTTAGCAGGATTTTTATTTACTCTTACCCATAATTTAGAAAAAGTATTGTTTTTTGGGCCAAATTTTCGAAAGTGAGTTTTTGTTATATTTACACGTTTTGAGGTTTCCTGAATACAAAAATAGTGTTTTAAGCAGTTGGTCTGTGCGAGTGTGTGTTTGCGTGTTTCTCTCTCTGTGTGTGTGTATGTGTTTTATCAGAATATATCAAGAACAAATAGCAGCAGACATTCCAAACTTGGTATTCTAAATGTGTATCATATAGGGATGCTACACTAAGCTTTTCGTTGAGATGAAGCAAATGGTTCGTGTACAGGGACACTCAAGAGTATTCAATACATTACGTCTATGGGGGAAGTTGCAGGTAAGTACAGTTTAACATCTATAGACTGAACTAAACCAAATGAAATGAATATATATTTTTATATGCATATAAACATGTCTCATGCAGAATATGGTAGGGCTATCATTCACTGCTCGTTAACAGGACTACACAAAAGAACTATATTATAGTGCGACAATTGTTGAAAATTGGTGAAAGCGTAATCCAGGTTGTGCCGTGTATTATTACTATAGTAGAATTGTGTTTAGGTGCACCATGTGGTTTGTACATAATCTTCAAAAGATATACAGGGCTGCAAATATTTATGCGATAACATTCTTTTTTATTGTTAGTGGAAGCGCTTTACTATAATATTTTACCATGTCCAGGAAAGCTGCTCAGGAATGGAAATGAATTCTTCATGGACATATGATGCATAATGTATGTTTTTAAGCTAAATATTCATCGCTTGTTTTTTGTGTATTTACATGTTTTGAGGCTTCTGGATTACCAAAGTCAAGTTTTTTAATGTTTGATCTCAGTCTGTGTCTCTTAGAGTAACGTAAAAACGAATAATTTCAGGAGATCCAAAATTGTATTTTTAAATTAATATAAATTTGCTGATGGAAAAGTTTGATCAAGGCTGATAAATTTCAAGGAATGTTGGGAGTGAAAGTTGTCTGAATAATTTTAAGTAAACTTTTAATTTTAATAATAGATTTAAATTCTATATAAATATAGGTGCAGTAATGAAACGGGGGGTTGAGAAGGCGCGGTAGCCACCCCTCACACAGAACTAATTATGACATAAAACTCTTCCGAAGCCTAATTTGAATTGTTTTAACATAGGTTTACATAACAGTATACTTGTTATGTTACCTCTAAAATTTCAACCTGCATTTATAGTATTAAATTTCAGGGCAAGAGAATGTCGTGTGAGTGACACATCATTTTTTTTTTCTTTTAAACATTTTTTTTTAATGTTCTGGTACTTATAATTCTTTTTACTTTCTTCTTTATTCAGTAGAAGAAAGTATTGGATTCGTAAATATTTTCGATTACCAGTTTTCAATAAATTTACACGTTTTGAGAGATCTCGAAAAATATTTGACCATTTGTAGAAAATGCCTATCTGTCCGATTGTCTATCTGTCTTTTGTGTGGGTGACAAAAATATTGCAACAATTGAATATCAGCAATTACTCCATAGAACTTCATATAAATTTATATGCAGTTACATCTTGACATAAATTAGTGCCTATCAACTTTTGGTACAAATCGCTCAATGGTTACGCTGCGACATAGGAAATTCTCCCATTTAACAGAAAGCTCTGTCTCACGTTCTATTGTGTATAATCGAACAAACTTTATGTGCGAGAAAGCCATTATGAAACAAAATGGAATTCAAATGGAGTTCAGATTTTATTGCACTCAAACTGATTCAGATTGCGTGCTTATCTGCCGATAGGTGGCGTTGTTACCTACAATTTTCCTCGTGAACGAGAAAGCTATATCTCATAGTCTATTGTATATAGTTGTACAAACCTTGGTATATAATAAAACCATTATGAAATAATAGGCTGCTTTAATTGGAGTGCATAGCAACCGAAAGGTGGCATTACACTGCTGCATTTTACCCCGTAGATAGGAACGATATATCTCAACTTGTATGGCATATAAATGAACCAAACATGATATGTGAGATAACCATTATATAAACGAAGGTTTACTTAATGTTGATGTCTATTTTCGGACAATTAGCGTAGCTATTTTTAACCTTCTTTCGTTTTCTACATGGGCTTCTTTCGTTTTCTACATCTCTACGTCTCAGTATCTATTGATTAAAATTGCACGAAACATGTAAAATGTTTATTGTGTGAAGATCAGATTAAACGTTCTTAAATTTTAAAAAGGAAGTAATATTGTTTTATAAAATTTTACGGAAGAAAGTTCTGTGATGGCCAAAACATACTTCTTTTATTCGCTTTCTTTTCATTTTCTTTTTCTCAAAGAATCATTTTTGTTTTCCATTCTTTTTTTTTGTTTTTTTTTTTTTTGTTCTCCTTTTTCATAATTATTATTAAAACTAATAGAATAATTCTCTCACAAGAGCATTTTTACCTAAAGAGAGGAAATGCCCAATAAATGAATGATTAAATTAATATTAATAGCGACGGGAATTTACAACTATAATTAAAATAAAATAAAGTATAAAAATACCGATTGTTATATTAATCCTCTAGGGGTAATGAAATTACTCGTCAATATTTTTGGCAAGTAAATTGCCTTTATAAGTTTTACTAAGGGAATATCATTATTCCCTGACATATCCCTATCATACTAACCCAAACTGTTTCTTGAATTTCTCTTTCTTCACTGGGAAAATGGTATTCATATGCCTGTAAAATGTTTTACAGTAAATGTTCAGTACATATACACTATTCCCACCAAATGTACACACTCTCTAAAAAACTTCAATATCAATGATTTAGTTAATTGTTTAAAATATGAATTTCAAACATTTTTACCAAAAAAAAAAAAAAAAAAGACTAAATACGAAGACAAACAGAAAATAAAAAAATAATTTTATACATAAAATAACACTTTATAGAATCCTTACCCACCCAGAAAAAAAGGTTTGATTAAAACTACGAAATGCTTTTGTTGAGATCATTTTGTTGTGTTAAAACAGATTTTCTTTAAAAAAAAAAAAAAAAGTGTCTGGAGTGATTCCAGTCGACTTTCCGAACACTGGTCAACAACAACAACAAAAAAAAAAAAGTTTTTTTCTGTCCTAGACATGTTGTTGGGTGATCCTGTAGGTATTTTTCGAGCTGATTCCGAATCTGGGCTCAGATTTTTTCTATTACGTCTAGTTTCTTTAGGAAAACCGGATTAAATGGGGGTTCAAGGGGGGAAGGAATTTTTATTGGGCCTCAGATTAGGGAAGTGCTGCAGGATTCGGAATTTCAACAGAAATTGAGTTCAACGGAAAAAAGCGCGTGGAACGCATTCAAAAATGCAGTTGAACATTTTCTAGGAAATATCATGGCTGAAAAGTTTTGCGATCTGGTGGCTAATCTAATTAAATCGTACCAAAAAAATGAGCTGCAATATGCCTTTAAAATTTAGCTTCCTCGACTCACACCTGGACTTTTTTCCAGCAAACTTTGGTGCCATTATTGATGAACATGGTGAGCGTTTCCACCAGGATATTTTCTACATAGAAAAACGGTACCAAGGAAAGCTCAGCAAAATGTTAGCAAATTACTGCTGGACACTGAAAAGGAACTTGCCAGATGCTAAATATGCGAGAAAATTCTAAGTAAGTACCCATTTTTTCACATTTTTTCAATTCACGATTTATTTGCTGAAACCCGCACTTAATCCGGTTGTCCTAAGGAAACTAAATGTGATAGAAAAAATCTGAGCCCAGATTAGGAATTAGCGCTAAAAATACCTCTAGGATCACCCAAAAACATGTCCAGGACAAAAAAAATATATATATATATACAAAGCGCATTCCATAAAAACTGAGAGTAAAATCATAAAAAATCAAGAAATATATTTACAGCAAAAAATACATCATTCTTTTTCAAAATACCTTCCGTCAGATGATATTCAACGGTCCCATCGTTCAACCCACTTTTCAAAACAAGTAGAGAAGCCCTTTTCTGGAATCTGCTTCAAAGAACCCTCCACTGCTGAAATAACTTCAGAACCTGTATTAAATTTTCTGCCACGGAGCTTCTCCTTCAACGTCGGAAACAGCCAGAAATCGCATGGTGCGACATCTGGACTGTAAGGGGGATGTGGCATGATTTTAATATTGCATTTACTAAGATATTGCTGAACAGAAGTAGCGACATGCGGGCGAGCATTATCGTGATGTAATGTCCAATTCCCTACCAGTTCCTGACGCTTTCTCGATATGTGTTGTCGCAAAATTTTCAAAACTGAAACTTAATATTCACCATTCACAGTAGTTTTTGGAGGCACAGTGCTGATAGATTATACCTTTATGATCAAAGAAAATAATCATCATGACCTTTCCAGCAGATTTGGTTTGTCGGATTTTTTTCGGAGGCAGAGAATCAGTATGTTTCCATACACTTGTTGCAGACTTGGTACGGGGATCATAATGATGCACCCAAGTTTCATCACCTGTTATTACAGTCTTTATGAGATTTGGATCATTTTGAAGCATCTGTTTCCATTCACAACATTGGAGAATTCTTGTTTTCATTTGCTCTTTAGTAAGGTGATGAGGGACGCATCTGGAACAAACATAGCGAAGCTGTAAATTGTTGCGTAGAATGCGAAATATCGACGTTTTCGAAATGTTTGTTGATGCCGCTATCTCCTCACATGTCATTCGCCGATTTTCTTGAAGGATTACCCACACAGTGTTAACATTTCGATCATTCACAACACTTTTTGGTCGCCCAGGCCTAGGAACCAGTTCTGCAGACAAACGGCCTTTCTTGAAATCACCATGCCATCTAAAAATCGTAGACTCACCAAAACATTTGTCTTTGTAAGCTTCTTTCATTAACTTAACTGTTTCTGGAGCTGTTTTGCCCAAACGGTAGCAAAATTTTATGACACAACGCATTTCGTTTTTTAACTCTGAATCACTCATCTACATTTCTGTAGGGCAAATAGAACAGTTCTTTAAACAAGCACGGAAATAGGAAAATAAAATCGTCTGCTTCGTTTAGAAGTTTGTATAAACGTGCAGTTAACAGTTTGAAAAAATCGCCTGTACTTCTATTTCTTAGTTTCGCGGTGTTGCCACTACGTAAAAAAATAACTCTCAGTTTTTATGGAATGCCCTTTGTATTTTTTAATTCACGATTTATTTGCTGAAACCCCCTTGAACCAACATTTAATCCGGTTGTCATAAGGAAACTAGACGTGATAGAAAAAATATGAGCCCAGATTCGGAATCAGCACGAAAAATACGTCTAAGATCACCCAACAACGTCTCTAGGACAAAATCTTTGTTGACCAGTGTAATTAATTTTTGTATAAATAAGTTAAAGTATGAGAAGTCGTTAAATAAAAAAATATGTATATATATTATAATAGGGTGTTGTATTTTTCTCCATGTAGTATGTTGTTTAATTTAACACTATTGCCCTTCATAAAAATTGAGGCCATAGATATAATGATAAAGAAATTTTCGGTGTGTCCTTGTAAAAATCTACAAAAGATAGACTGGCCAAAATCTACACAGTTCGTGCGACGATGCCGTTTAACATGTATATACAATTAATAACAGGAGATTTGGCGTTGGAATATTAAAACCTGAATAAGCTACTACGTCTGAAACGCCAAAGAAAAATATTTGAGATGCATACAGCTGTTTCGGTAGCCTTAAGCTTACCGTCTTCAGTGCAAAAAGAATTCTGAATCTGGAGAAGTGCTCGTATATATAGGAGAGGGACCGAATTTAGTTCAACCAATAGGATTACGGAAAAGGTGGGGAGTGTGGCCAATAGGAATTTAGGAATGTGTAGCTGTGTAAACAGTAGAAAAATTAAGAAAATGTGGACTGAATGTAAAATTTCCAACAATCAGACAAATAGGGAACAGCGAAATCACAATTTACAAGATTTTTAAAATATTTATAAATATGTAAAGCTTCAAAGAAATCGAGTTCATGAATGGATTTAGATCTGCAAATTATTTTAGCTGAATTAAATTTAAAATTATGATTTTCCTCCCAGCAATGTTTAGAAATAGCCGATTTATTGGTTTCTTGTTTGCGGACATAATTCATATGTTCTTTTAGACGAAATTTAAGACTGCGTTTAGTTTGGCCAATATATGATAAAGCACACTGACAGGAAATACTATAAATGCCCCAAGAATTATGCATATCAATGGGATCTTTTAACTGAGAAAAGGTGAGTTTATTGGAAGGCGAAAATATTATTATAAAATCATATTGTTTGAGAATTTTAGCTATGGTTTGACTGGTTTTAGAAAAATAAGGTAAAACAATACTGATGTTAGAAGAGACTGATTTAGTAGACGAAATACGAGAGAGTTGTAATTTTTGAATTTGCAGACCTAAATCCATTCATGAACTCGATTTCTTTGAAGCTTTTCATATTTATAAAAATTTTAAAAATCTTGTAAATTGTGATTTCGCTATCCCCTATTTGTCTGATTGTTGGAAATTTTTGCATTCAGGCCACATTTTCTTAATTTTTCTACTGTTTACACAGCTACACATTCCGAAATTCCTATTGGCCACACTCCCCACCTTTTCCGTAATCCTATTGGTTTAACTAAATTCGGTCCCTCTCCTGTATATACGAGTCCTTCTCCAGATTCAGAATTCTTTTTGCACTGAAGACGGTAAGCTTAAGGCTACCGAAACAGCTGTATGCATCTCAAATATTTT
>CAWVNO010002460.1:0-43617 GCA_963930645.1 Salticus scenicus | reverse complement strand
TCTTTGGCGTTTCTGACGTAGTAGTTTATTCGGGTTTTAATGTATATACAATTTCAGCTCAGTCGAATGAGGTGTCCAGACGCTATCGCACTTTAAATAATGTGAGCCCATAAGCCACAATGATAAAGAATTTTTCTTTATGTCCCTGTAAAAATTGCATAAGTGCTAAAATCTTCAAAATTCATACAGTTCGTGTGACGGATATGTATGTAACCTTTTAGCTGAATCAAATTAGGTGTTTAGGTGTTAAAGCAATTTAAAGAGTTTGACACCAGAGGGCATAATGATAAAGAATTTTTCGTTATGTCCTCTGTAAAAGAATTAGAAGTGCTAGATTCACCAAAATCAGTGCAGTTCGCGCAACGTTGATCTATAATATGTGTATAACTTTTTCAGCTCAATCGAATAAGGCGTTTAGACGCTATTGCCCTTCAAAAAATTTGAGCCAATAGGATATAATGATAAGGAATTTTTCTTTGGCTCCTTTTAAAAAAACTGTAAATGATTCATCAAAATCTATGTAGTTCGTGTGACAGGGACATATAAAATGTATATAAATATTAAACTCTTTCGGCAAAGCTTTTTAGACGATATCGCACATTAAAAAATTTAAACCTGTAGCACATAATGATAAGGAATTTTTCTTTGTGTCCCTATAAAATGCTATAAATTCTAGATTCTCCAAAATCTATGCAGTTCGTGTGACTGTAACCTTTAACATGTGTGTAACCTTTTAGTTGATTCGAATAAGGCGTTTAGATGCTATGATGTTGAAATCCATCACAGACAAATGATTTATTTGAATCAATTCATATTGTTGTTCCTTGGAGTGTTGTGCCGCTAAACCAAAAATTACAAGTCTTGAAAATTTAACACAAGTTTATTATATTTGTTTAAAGGATTCACATCATTAAGCAGTACAGGTTCGTATTTAAAAATATTGTTCAGGAATCAAACTCCAGAAAATTCCGAGGAACAAGGGAGAGAGAGAGGGCAGCGAAAAAATACTACGTCTTTACTATACCGTGAAAAAAGCAAAAACTGTGGGTCTGCTCTTTTCGATCGCACGGGGAGAACCATCCGGAAGGGAAGTCATATGACTGCATTATCATTATTTTCGCCAAAATGAAAGCCAACTTCAGTTCTTTGTTTTAGATATTAAACTAATGTTAATTTTTGAATTTGTAATGACGGTTTATAATTGTATTAACCTTTTAATCGCCAATTTTACGCCAAGCGACCGTTTGACTAGAGAAAATGACCGTTATGAACTGAAATCATTAATATTGGGTAATTTAAAATAAATTATATCCGGTGTTGCAATAATATAAATTCTGACAATGAGTTTTCTTTTTTTATGACTATTTGAGAACACTTTTTTTATAATTACGTTTAATGTCAGAATTTCCGTTAGATATTATTTCTTTTATTTTCTTTTTATCCCATAAAATAAAGTACTTTTCTATTCAAAAAGATAAACATTTATTTATGATTTAGATATAAAACATGTACAATTTAGATTTCTAAATGATGTGTGTTATTGTTTTATGTTGATAAATAGCGTAGGTCGTATGTATAATTAAAATTGTGTAATTTTAACGACATTTAAAAATAATTCTTTTTCCAAATGCTTAAGAACAAATTACGTAAATATAATATCTCACTTAAAATTTAATTATTTTTTTTATTGGAATAATGCATTCATTTATCATTAGATTTTATTTTATTTAAAAATTCAATTAAAATTTAACCAAATATATGTGAACACCTTCACATATTTCTCCCGGCGACCCAGAAAAAAAAAAATCTCTCTCACTCCCTAGTATGTCATATAAACATAATGAAAATTGTCATTCATTTTTTTTTAAACATATTTAAGAAATCTGCATAAGCAAAAACAAAAATTGTATATAATGAAACAGTCAATTACTAGTATAAAATGTGCACATTAAAAAAAAATCTGTCTCATCATGACAGAATGGCTTTCCGAATATTTTATCATTTGACAATGATTGTGGGCACCACATTTTCTTATAGTTCAGAGTCTGGATCCAGATTTCCCGTATATATATCTCGTCAAGAAAGCCTTAAAAGTTATACTTATTCACTTTTTTGTAAAAATAGTTTTTCTCTAGAATGTTCTTACATATATATACATGGAATGATGCTGTTATGCTTTAAAGGTATTACATATTACTCTCTACATTGTTAAGAATAATGAACATGCCATATTTAATACTGCAACATGTCAAATAACATTAATGTTAAACATAGAAAAAAAAACAACACATGAGTACAAGTAAATTAAAAAATGAACATAAAATGAGAGGAAAAAAAAAATATAAATGTATATACAAATAATAGAAATTATCACAAAAGTGAAAAATTTGTTCGTGCAATTCCACACAGGAGAGATTCAAAAACGACGCCCATTGGACAGTAAAAAAAAAATATCTCCCCTTAATCTTGTATGTAGCAACAAATATATCGACTTTGGCTTATGGCCATTGTCCTAGCGGGATAGGGCGTGTATAAAGACCTGACCTGTTAGGGGCAGGCCTCCGTCCCCCATCAAAGTCAAAGACTTCTGTAGGGACACCTCGCAAAACTGGGTATATATATATCAATTGAATTGTATTAAACAATTTTCAAAAGAAGTGTGGGGGGGGGTCTCATCACAATGAAATGCTACTCTCCCGGGTAAATTTTGAACGAGTTAGCAATACCATAGAGGGTAAAATTAAAAATGAAAAAATATATTTAATTAAAATTCTTAGTACTATCAAAATTTAGTGTGATGAGATAAAGACTACCAAAACAACTCACTAAACCCAATGAAGCAATTCAAAAAAATAACATATCATAATAACAATAATAATAAGGTAATTGCCACATATTCGAATTTTGAGATTTTAACTTTAAGTCATTGCACTATTGAAAAGTTTTGTATAGAGTATGTCAATAAACAGTATTGTAATCATCTGTTAAACTTATGATATATTAATATCTATCAAAATGTAAATATTATTAAACAAGTTTTTTTTTTTTTTTTTTTTTTAAATAAATTATAGTAAATTTTATTAAATTTGTTGTTAAGAAAACTGTAATAATAAGAACTAGAGAAGAAAAAATTATGCAATATTTCACATAGTGTTGTGTCATCCATTGTAATTAAAAAGGAAAGAGAAAAAAAGAAAAATGCAGAGTATACATTGGTCCAGCCAATTGCCTGCATACAATGAATGACAGAACAAACAAAAAAAAATAAACATAAAAAAAGGAACCCATGCATCGAGATCTCTTCATATAATGCACAAGTTTTGTAAAACATTACATAACACGATATTAAAAATTAATTCCTGTTTCTTAAATTATAATTGTGGCTTTGTCTTGAATTATAATTAACATTTCTATTAGGACTTGCTTCATCAAGTAAGTGGCTGTATCTAGGTGGTGCAATAATAAGTCTGTCAATATGGACTCGAAATGACAATCTGTCAGGTGCTTGTAGTCTTTTAATTGTAAATGAAACCGGTGAGAGTTTTTGTAGAACAATAAAAGGTCCTGTGTACTTTGGTTTAAACTTATCAACGGATTTTAAATAAACAATGTCATGTACAGAAACAGGTCTTAATTTAGCATGTCTGTGAAAGTGTTGATATCTCTTATTTTGATTATCTTTTACGTTAGAGTAAGCTTTAAGGTAAATTTTATTTAAATCTTCTAATAATTTATGTGTATCAATATTCTTGTCGAGAAAAGGTTGATTCATCTGTTGCTCAAAAGTGTCAAAAATCAATGAAATTTCTCTTCCAAAATGTAATAAGTTAGGTGAGTACAAAGTAGATGAATGTTTAGAGCCATTATACAATGATTTATGTATAAACAAAGAGTTTTCAAATGTATGGCCTTCAGACATTAAAATGTTTACTGAATATTTAATGGATTTATTGAGCCTTTCGGACAATGCGTTTGATTGTGGATGTGCTACAGAAGAATGTGTAATTTTTATACCAAGAGTACTATTAAAAGAGTTGTAAACACTGGATGTAAATTGAGGACCAAGATCCGAGAGGATAACTGAAGGTCTACCAAAGGTGGTAATATAACTAAACAAACATTTAACTATTTTTTCTGCTGATGTATCCTTTAATGGATAAAGTTCCATATGGCGTGAGAAAATGTCCAACACTGTGAGTACTGAGTGACCATTATTAAATGGTCCTACTAAATCAACATTAATAGTATGTCCAGGATGTGTGGGTGTGTATGTAGGTTGTAATGGAACTGGAAGAGTGTTATGATGTTTAGCCTGTAGGCATCGTGTACATGAAGCGACAAAGTTTAATGTATCTGTGTACATTCCTTTCCAAAAGTATTTGTTTGATAGGAAATTATATGTTTTATTTAATCCAAAATGAGACAAATGTGAAATTGTTAATGTCTTAGCTTTTAGCGAATTAGGAACAATAATAAGATATGAGAATGTTGAGCTATTGGGACATTGCTTTTTATACATCAGTACCTTTGTGTCTGGATGAATAAAATAGTTTGGGTATTTTCTTGAAAAACCTCTCTTTAGAATTTCTGTGTAAATTTTTGACAATACAGGATCCTTTATTTGTTCATTTACAAAAGTATTATTAGAGATTTCTAAAAGTGGGTCTTTATTATTTGAATCTCCAGAAATTAAGCAATTAGTGTATTGTTGTTTGATTTTGTTACAATTGTTATCATTAAAGTGATTAACAACATTACTATTATCACGTACTACAGGTAGAAGTTGTTTTTCAAAAATTAATTCAGGATTAGAGTTCAAATCTTGTTGATTGTTAGTGAAGTCACATCTCGAAAAATAATCTGCTAAAATATTTGATGAACCAGGAATGTGTTCAAAATCAAACGAATATTCTGAAATTTCCATTAACCATTTTGTGGTAAGGTCTGTAGGATTAGTTGTTTTTTTGTATCTTTTTAATGGAGCACTGTCAGATAAAATTGTGAATTTTCTGTTGTACAAATAGTATTTAAATGCAATTATTGATTTGTAGATAGCCATTAATTCCAGTTTTAGTGCAGGGTAGCGTTTTTCAGATGGCTTCAATGATTTAGAAAAGAAGGCTATTGGAAGTAATTTATTATCATGTTTCTGCATTAGTACCCCAGCAATGGAAATATTTGAAGCATCTGTATTAAGGTAGAAATCTCTATCCCAATCCGGTAGTCTGACCACTGGTGATTCAAAGAAAATTTTTGAATTTTGTGAAAAATCTGTTGATGTTCAGTAGTCCAATGAAATTTTGATTTTGGTTTAGTCAGATCAATTAAAGGTTGTATTAGTTTAGAAAAGTTGGGTACAAGGGATTTATAAAATGTTACAACACCAATAAATTTTTTTAATTGCCTTTTAGTTGACGGTGTAGGAAAAGAATTAATTTTGACAATATTTGATTGTATTAGGGAAATACAATGATTTTGAATATGGAATCCAAGATAATTTACACCAGTTTTGTGAAAAGTGCACTTGTTAGGTGCAAGGGTTAAGTTGTACTTTATCAAAATTTGTAAGATTCTACTTAATTTAGTGCATGTTTCCTCAAAGCTATTCGAGCCAAAAATGAGGTCATCTTGATAAGCATGTATTCCCTCTAAATCAATTTCATCAATAATTGTGTCCATTAAAGCTTGATATTGAGAAGCAGCATTTTTTAATCCAAAACATAGTCTTTTGTATTTAAAACTACCAAACATAGAAGTAAATGTTAATTTATCTTGTAAATCTTCAGGGAGTGCAATCTGGTGGTAAGCCTGTTGAAAATCTAAACATGTGAAGTACTTGTAGGCTTATAAGTCAGCAATAATTGTTTGTATTTTGGGTAAAGGGTATGAAGATCCCTGAATTATTGAATTAAGCATTCTAAGGTCCATTGCAATTCTATATTTTTGTTTACCTTCTGCGTCAAGTTTTTTTTTTTAACTAAAAGAATGGGGCAAGCCCATTCTGAACAATTTCTTTCAATAATTCCAGCTTCTACAAGTTGATTTATTTGACTTTTAGCTTCTTTTTGTAATGATTGTGGTATTGGAAAAGGTAATGTTTTAATTGGGAACTCAGTGATGAATTTTAAATTTGGTATAACTTTGTCTGTATGCCCTAAAGTTTTCATAGATTTAGAAAAGGCTGCAAAATTTGTTAACAAAATATTCTTTAATTTCTTTTCTTGGTCTCCTTGGAGATGTTTGACATCAAAATCCAAAGGAGAGAGTTCCTTTCTTCTTAAATTTAATATTTCATCAGAAGCTTGAATGTAATTCAAAATTTGTGTAGTTGAATCAGTAACAATTTTACTGTTTTTATCAATTTCTACTTCCTGCGGAATAATTTCATCAATTTCTGTTAGGGTGATCATTTTTGTACCTTTATTTATGTGAATACTTTCTTTAGTTAGATTTTTAACATAAATTTGAAATTGGCCTCTATTACAATTATTATCATTATCGAGCATTTTTGAAGTACTACTATTTATTACTGAATCTAGACACAATATATTTGCATTATTTTCTGTATTTTCAAACAAATAGTCCCTGTCAGACAAAAAAATTGTATTTACATCTATAAATGTTTCCTCTTCAGGTTCTAAAAATATTTTCTGAGAAGCCCTAACTGTCATTTGTTTACATTTTTGGGGAGGATTTTGATTTTTTTTCTGAGTTTCAGTATTTTTCGCAACACTACAATTGTTTAAGTTTTCATCTTCTACAAGTGTATTTGCAATGGGAATAATTATATCTTTAAGTTTGATATTGTTTTTATACAAGTCTATTATTACATTATTTTGTTGAATAAAGTCCCATCCAAGTATGGCCTGAAATGTTGATTCATTAGGGATGTCAACAATGAAAAATTTCTGTGAGAAAAATGTGTTATTTATTTTGAAAGAAGTTTGAATACATGAGGAGAATTGTACGTTTGAATTTACAGTCTTAATCGTTACTGGTGAAGGCAAGTGTTTATAAGTTAATTTCTCCTTTAAAGATTTAAAAGTACTTTCAGAAAGCAATGATATCGTACTCCCTGTATCGATTAAACCGGTGATAGCATTTTTAGCTAAGTTAATTTCAATTAACGGTAGTGTAGGTGAAATTTTATTTACATTAAAAATATATTCATTTTGAATTTCTGTAGTTTGTGTGGATTTGTTATCAGCAATATTTATTTTATTCACAGTTTGTGAGGCAATTGAATTTACTTTTCTTGTACTAGATAGTTTCATAGTGTCACTTAGATTTGACAAATCAAAATTAGGATTAGGTGCTGATGTTGTCTGGTGTAGTTGAGATGCAAGGCCATCAGCTACTCTACATCTCGAGTCTAGTTTAAATGTCTATTATTGTCATTTCTCCTGAAAAATCTTCCTCTCGAAAAATTATTGTTTTGTGTTTGGCTTCTTTGCCATTTATAACATTTATTAGCTACATGTCCTCAACGATTGCACAGTTGACAAACAATACTATGAAAACCCTCTTGTTGTGATCCCCTAGCCTTATGTGCTTTAAATTTTTTTTATAATCATTGTGTCGACTTCGTGCAACATGAGCATTTTGTGAATCTGATAAACTGTTTACTTCCTCTTTTTTTTCTTTTTGTCCAAATGACAAAGCATCTACTTTTTCCGTTAGTTCAATTAATTTTTCCGATAAAGTGTTGACAAATACACTATCATTTTGTTTGAGGAGAATACTTTCATTCATGTTAATCTCTTGTAATTTTTGAGCGCGATTTACAGCTAATTTATAATCCGAAATTCCCTCTTCCATGATTTTTATACGTATGTTAGATGGAATGGAGGAAATAAACCTTGTAAATTTAATATTATCTAGTGCGTTATCATCCGTAATTTTATTGTAAATAATGTTTGCTAGCATACTTAACCTATGAGAAAATTTTTTTATGGATTCCTGAGGGAGCAAATTCAGATTATTAAATTCAATTAGAGCTTGAGTAGAACTCATAGGAGTAAAGAATGCTTTAAATTCCTCCTTAAGAAAGTCTAAATCGTTTGATTTGTACAATTGGGGAGATTGTGTTAAATATTTTAATGCCGCCCCAGATAATTTTCCTTTCATTACCGCTACGGCTTCTTCAGATGATAACCTATTTATTTTCGCGTAGGTGGACACTTGGTCGAAAAAGAAGTCAACTAAAGATGGTTCCCCATCAAAATTCATTAACTGAATGTTGACTGTTTTGGCTTTCGCCATAATTAATAATTTTGCCTAACCAACTTAAAATATTGTAAATAAACTATCTAATAAATATTTTATGTGACACAAAACAAAAATTGTTAATACCAAGCATTCTTTTTTTTATTTATTTATTTATTTATTTATTTATTTATTTATTAATTATTTTGGCATATAATTTTATTGTATTGTATGCCACTTTCATAAACAAGAATACTTAGTTTTATATGCCCATATATTATTATCCAAAAAGAAAAAAAATAGATGAGCATAGATATGATAAATATTGTGTAGAAATAAAAATATTGTGAAATTAAATAAAATGTATTGAAAATAAAATATTCAACCAATATTATGAATGAAAAAAATTAGAATTTGTACCAAGCATTTCTGCTGCTCTGATTTATTTATTAGTTCTTATGAAACCTTTCATAAAATCAATATTGCATGACAATTTCAGCAAATATACTTAGTCTGTCTCTATAAATATACGATAATAAAATAAATATTTGTGTAAAAATGTAGTGATAATTATGCACTATAAATGAGAAAAATTGTGTTTATGAAAAATAAATATATAAATAAATAAAGTTTCAAACATAGCAAGCAGTTTTGCCCAATTTATTTCAATTTGCAATTAATATCATAATTATTATTGTTATTATTTTTAATCGATAGACTCAAACTATTACTTAAAATAATCGGCAAAACTACTTAGCTAAATGTATATTTAAAAATATATATAAAGTATTATGCAGTTAAAAATATGAAATATTAAAATTGAAATTACTTCATAAATAGTCATTTATTGAATAACTAATTTATCATATCCTCCAAATTATGAAACTTTCAAATAAAAATTTACTTACTGTTTCTCTTTTTACTTTCCGAACACTATAGTGAGGAAAGTATTGTAATCATGTCAAAAATCCGAATTCGAGATTTTGATGTTTCTATACGTTTCGGGGTCCCCTGAGTCCGTTTTCGCTATTTTTACGATGATGTATGTATGTGTGTGTGTATGTGTGTATGTATGTGTGTATGTCTGTGAGTGAACACGCTAGCGTCTAAACGCTTTGTTCGAATAAGCTGAAAGTTGGTACGTATATTGTAAGTCACCGTAGTACGAACTCTATAGATTTTGGGGAATCTAGCACTTATAGTTTTTTTACAGGGACACAAAGAAAAATTCTTTATCATTATGGTCTATGGGACCAAAATCTTAAAAGTGCGATAGCATCTAAACGCCTTCTTTAGTTGAGAAAAACATTTATACACATATTATAGGCCACAGTTGCACGAACTGTGTGGAGTTTGGAGAATCTGGCACTTATAGTTTTTTTACAGGGGCACAAAGAAAAATTCTTTATCATTATGGCGTATGGGACCAAATTTTAAAAAGTGGGATAATGTCAAAATGCCTTATTAAACTAAGAAAATAATTTTTACACATATTATAGGTAATAGTTGCATGAACTGCATAGAGTTTGGTGAATCTAGATCTTATACTTTTTTTACAGGGACACAAAGAAAATTTTTTTATCATTACGGCCTATGGGACCAAATTATAAAAAGTGCGAAATCGTCTAAACGCCTTATTCAATTGAACAAAAAAATTACACACATTATATAGGTCACAGTTTCACGATCTATATAAATTTTGGTGAATCTAGCACTTCTAACTTTTTTACAGGGACACAACAAATAATTCTGTATCATTATGGCGTATGGGGTGAAAGCTTTTAAAGTACGATAGCATCTAAATGCCTAATCCGTTTGAGTGGAAAATTTATATACGTGTTATATGTCACCATCACAGAAATTGTATGCATTTTGGTGACTCTAGCACTTAACGAGTTTTACGGGGACACAATTAAAAATTGTTCATCATTAAGACCCATAGACTTAAATTATTTAATGTGCGACAGCGACTAAACTCCTTATTCAAATTAACTGAAAATTTTTATACATGTTATACGTCATCGTCACACGAACCTTATGAACTTTAGATAATCTAGCACTTATGGTTCTTTTTACAGGGACAAAATACAAATTTCTTTATAATTGTGGCATATGGGTTCAAACTTTAAAGTGCGATAGCGTCTACATGCCTTATCCGAAGGAGCTGAAAATTTATATAAATATTATAAGTGGCTGTTGCACTAACTATAAGCATTTTGGTGAATCTAGCATTTGTAGGTTTTTACAGGGACACAATGAATTATTCTTTATCATTATGATCTACGTGTTTGGTAAAATAGCGTTAAATTAAACATCGTGTACTATAAAAAAAAAATACCCAATCAACCTATTATAATTTTCTTTTTTGTTTATTTAACAACTCCTCTTACTTTACTTTATCTACAAAACCGTTAATTACTCAATGTTCGGAAAGTCGAGTGGAGTCACTCCAGATTTTTTTTATTCAATATTTATTATCACCTCACTTTTGAAAGATATTTTATTAAAAATTTACCCGAGTAGCAATGTTTATATCGTTTATCAATAGTTCGAAGACTACGATTTTATCTCAAATAACTGCTTACGTGCATGGCTTTTTTTTGTATGAAATTAAAAAAAAACCACTTCATAAAGAATCCACACACGCACGGCTTTTCTCCTGTATGAGTGCGTAGATCTGTCACGCGCTGTGCACAAAATCTTGAAGAAACATTATCACTTTTATGCAAAAAAAAATTTCACATATGTATGGATTTTCTCCTGTATAAGTTCTTCACACAAAAAAAATTTCGAAGATTTGAACTAAATGCACATTTATATGGCCTTTCTCCTGTATGAGTGCACGTAAATTTATTCATTGTGCACAAAATTTTCCCTTAATTTTATCATTATGAACCATCAAGTATCACAAGATGAAATGCATTATCAGTAAGAACTCCGCAGCCGACGACGATTATAGTCACGCAGGTATGAGATATCCGGAATTTTTATAAACATAAAACCTATTTATATGTTCCGGAAAAGTACGCTCGAAGATTTTGTCTCCTTGTCATGTTTGATTGAAGACGACGGGACGGGAATGAGATCTCTTCAGGGACGGGGAGATGAAGCATTCATCGCTAGTGAGTGACCCGCTGATTACACACAGAAGGGTTCCGCCTTGGGAGCAGGGACCTTGTAACACCGATACGATCTCAATGAGCATTCTATATCAGCACTCCATCCAGCATCGACGAGATCAGGAGAGGCGAATCCGTGCTTTGCAAAAAAAACAACGAACTTCCCATGATTCTAACAAAAGTTCCTTTTAGTCGTTATCCGAAAACCATGTTGCGCCGTTCCATGACTGCACAATCCAATCGGCCTCTTTCTAAAAAGTTCAAGATAGTTGAGAAAACATAATTTCCATCGGCCCGCCCCTCTCTCTCTACCGATGCATTCCCGGAAAACTGGTCATTAGCACCAAGATCTATGATGTTGAAATCCATCACAGACAAATGATTTGTTTGAATCAATTCATATTGTTGTTCCTTGGAGTGTTGTGCCGCTAAACCAAAAATTACAAGTCTTGAAAATTTAACACAAGTTTATTATATTTGTTTAAAGGATTCACATCATTAAGCAGTACAGGTTCGTATTTAAAAATATTGTTCAGGAATCAAACTCCAGAAAATTCCGAGGAACAAGGGAGAGAGAGAGGGCAGCGAAAAAATACTACGTCTTTACTATACCGTGAAAAAAGCAAAAACTGTGGGTCTGCTCTTTTCGATCGCACGGGGAGAACCATCCGGAAGGAAGTCATATGACTGCATTATCATTATTTTCGCCAAAATGAAAGCCAACTTCAGTTCTTTGTTTTAGATATTAAACTAATGTTAATTTTTGAATTTGTAATGACGGTTTATAATTGTATTAACCTTTTAATCGCCAATTTTACGCCAAGCGACCGTTTGACTAGAGAAAATGACCGTTATGAACTGAAATCATTAATATTGGGTAATTTAAAATAAATTATATCCGGTGTTGCAATAATATAAATTCTGACAATGAGTTTTCTTTTTTATGACTATTTGAGAACACTTTTTTTATAATTACGTTTAATGTCAGAATTTCCGTTAGATATTATTTCTTTTATTTTCTTTTTATCCCATAAAATAAAGTACTTTTCTATTCAAAAAGATAAACATTTATTTATGATTTAGATATAAAACATGTACAATTTAGATTTCTGAATGATGTGTGTTATTGTTTTATGTTGATAAATAGTGTAGGTCGTATATGTATAATTAAAATTGTGTAATTTTAACGACATTTAAAAATAATTCTTTTTCCAAATGCTTAAGAACAAATTACGTAAATATAATATCTCACTTAAAATTTAATTATTTTTTTTATTGGAATAATGCATTCATTTATCATTAGATTTTATTTTATTTAAAAATTCAATTAAAATTTAACCAAATATATGTGAACACCTTCACAGATGCTATCGCAATTTAAAGGGCTTGACACCATAGGGCATAATGAAAAAGAATTTTTCTTTATGTCTTTGTAAAAGAACTATTAGTGCTAGGTTGACCAGAATCAATGCGGTTTGTGCAACGGTGACTTATAACGCGTGTATAAATTTTCAACTTAATCGAATAAGGCGTTTAGAAGCTGTTGCCTTTCAAACATTTTAAGCCCATAGACCCTAATGATAAGGAATTATTCTTTGTGTCCCTTTGAGAAAACTATAAATGCAAAATTTATATTGTACGTGTGACATTAATTTAGAACATGTGTATAAATTTTTAGCTCAATTGAATAAGGCATTTAGACGCTATCGCACTTTAAACTAGTATGTTGTGGCCACCACAAGACTTTCTTCTATATTTACCTATACATATTCAATCAGTAACAATATTTAAAAAAAAAAAAAAAAAAAGTACGATTTTTTTTTTCTAAGTTTTTTTTTTTTTTTTTTTTTAAGTGAAAAAAATCGATAACTTTGTTTTAAATTATCACAGATTTATAGTTCAACCATTCGTTTTAAAGGTATTGACGAGACCTTTCGAAAGATACCCATCTTGAAAATTTATCCCCCCCGGGGGGTACTTCCCCCCCAGGGGGGAAGCGATGCCCCCTCATGCAGAAAATTTTTTTCCTAGTTACATACTACTATTATCAATAATTCATATTAATTTTACAATCACAAGTTTAAAACAACTATAATTATGCACATTTATACGAATTTTTGTCCTATGCTGCCATGTTAAAAATTTAGATAAAATGCTATCACAGCGCCACCTGTTGAGCTATTGATCCCCAAACATAATCAGCACCAGTTTATGTCGGGGACCAACTAAATACCAAGTTTGGTTAAATTTCGTTAAAAAAAAAAAAAAAAAAAAAAAAAAAATTGGGATATTTTTCTGTTTTTTTTTGTCAAAAGTAAAAAAAATCGATAACTTTGGTTTAAATTATCACAGATTTATCGTTCAACCATTCGTTTTAAAGGTATTGACGAGATCTTTCGAAAGATACCCATCTTGAAACTTTGCCCCCCCGGGTGGGAACTTCCCCCCCCGGTGGGGGGGGAACCGATGCCCCCACATGCACAAAAATTTTTTCCTAGTTAACTACTACTATTATCAACCTAATCTTTCGAAATATACCCAATGTGAAAATTTACCCCCCCTGGGGGGGGGGGGGTATTTCCCCCCTAGGTGGGGAAGCGATGCCCCCCCATGCAGAAATTTTTTTTCCTAGTTACATACTACTATTATCAATAATTCATATTAATTTTACAATCACAAGTTTAAAACAACTATAATTATGCACATTTATACGAATTTTTGTCCTATGCTGCCATGTTAAAAATTTAGATAAAATGCTATCACAGCGCCACCTGTTGAGCTATTGATCCCCAAACATAATCAGCACCAGTTTATGTCAGGGACCAACTAAATACCAAGTTTGGTTAAATTTCGTTAAAAAAAAAAAAAAAAAAAAAATTGCGATATTTTTCTGTTTTTTTTTTGTTAAAAGTAAAAAAAATCGATAACTTTGGTTTAAATTATCACAGATTTATCGTTCAACCATTCGTTTTAAAGGTATTGACGAGATCTTTCGAAAGATACCCATCTTGAAACTTTGCCACCCCCCCCAGTGGGGGGGGCAACCTATGCCCCCACATGCACAAAAATTTTTTCCAAGTTAACTATTACTATTATCAACGAGACCTTTCGAAAGATACCCATCTTGAAAATTTACTTCCCCGGGGGGGGATTTCCCCCCCGGGGGGGTAACCGATGCCCCCCCATGCACAAAATTTTTTTCCTAGCTAACTACTACTATTATCAATAATTCATATTAATTTTACAATCATAAGTGTAAAATAATTCTCTTTATGCCCATTTATACGGAATTTTGTCCTATGCTGCCATGTTAAATATTTGCATAAAATGCGATCACAACGCCACCTATTGAGCGATTGATCCCAAAATCTAATCAGCACCAGTTTATGTCAGGGTGCAACTAAATACCAAGTTTGGTTAAATTTCATTCATTGGTTCGTGAGATACAGCGTCCACAAAAAAATGATACAGACAGACAGACAGACAGACATTTTCTAAAAACTATTAATTCGTGTTCTCCATATCCCAAAACATGTAAATCCATCAAAAAGTGGACTTCGAAAATTTTCGCGAATCCAATACTTTCTCTATATTACATATAGAAGAAAGTAAAAATTTAGGCCCATAGACCGTAATGATAAAGAATTTTTCTTTGTGCCACTATAAAAACACTATAAGTGCTAGATTCACCAAAATCAATAGGATTCGTGCTACAGTAACCTACAATATATATACTAACTTTCAGCTCATCAGAACAAAGCATTTAGATGCTATCATGTTCACTCACATACGCACACATACACACACACTTACATAAATCAGCGTAAAAATAGCAAAATCAAACTCAAGGAACCTGAAAACGTATAGAAACACAAAAATCTCAAATTAGCATTTTCGACATGATCACAAAACTTTCCTTACATATGCATGTTCGGAAAGTAAAAATAATCTGGTGTGTCCCTCACACGACTTTCTCTTACCCTGAAATTTAACACTATAAATACAGGTTGCAGATTAAAAGGTAAGATAACGAGTACTGTTATGTAAACCTGTGTTAAACAATTCATATTAGGCTTCTGAAGAGTTTTATATGATAATTAGTTCTGTGTGAGGTACCGCCTCCCTCAACCCCCGTTTCATTAATGCACCTACATTTACATAGAATTTAATTCGGTTATTAAAAAATAATTCGGTTTTTAAAAAATAATTTATTAAAATTATTATTTAAAAAAAATATCTCTTATGATAATGCACACGATTTCCATATTAGAGAAGTGGTATAACACCAAATATCCAAAAAAAAAAGTCCATTTTATTCTCATCACTAGCAGGCTACGCCCGCTTCGCTGGTCACTATATTTAAATGAATTTTCGAAAGAATTGAATTAAGATTTACTTTTTTACACCGCATTATAGATAAAAAAAAAAAAAGAAAAGAAAAGAAAGAAAGAAACTGAAATTGCTCTAAACCTCGCTTCGGGTACCCGCTGTCTACGGCAGCTCTTTTCCCGCCCGCACTGTATCAGGTCTAGGTTTCCCATGACTGCAGAAAGAGCTTTCCCGGGCACTTCAATCTGGATATTTATCGACGACATTTGGGATCTGCTACTATTTAAGAACTACGGTTTTACAGATGACTGTATCTCAGCATCTATTAAATATTTTAGTTTTGTACCACGTATGCTATTTACTCTATATTACGATTTGATTCCGACCAATGTAATAAAATAAAACAAAATAAAAGTAGATTAATATATATATATATAAACAAATAAATTTTAATCAATTTAATCCTTTTTACTACGTATATACTACCATTTTTCCCGTTAAATACTGTAAATAAAAAAAAAGTTAATAAATAAAAGTTTTTTCTTTTTAAGGAATTAATTAAAAAATGAAAAACAAGAAGTTGTTCTACTATAAAAAATTAAACATAACTGTTATAAATACGTTTTTAAATTTAAAACTAATTATACTTAATTTTTCCTGCTGCATTACGACTTTATTTTCAATAAATATAACAAAAAAAAAAAAAAAAAATTCGCCTTTAAATGAATGTATTAAATAAAAATAAGTTGCGTAATAGCCGTTGCTAAGATACGCAGACGATTGAAGCAAAAGAATAAATCTATGAAAATGAAGCATTAAAGCCAATATTTAAAATCGAAAAAACATTAATTTAAAAAATTCAAATTCGAAATTCGAAAAAATCTCGATGAGGTGCACACTTGCAGAGACCCAGGTACCTATATGCCAAATTTGGAAGCTCTGCGATCAGTAGTGTGAGCGCCAGAGCGCAGATACACACACAGACACACACACAGACACACAGACACTTCTCTTTATTTATATAGATTAAAAAAAAGGGGGGGGAAAAACAAAACAATTTTTTTTTTCTAAGTTTTTTTTTTTTTTTCGTTAAAAGTAAAAAAATCGATAACTTTGTTTTAAATTATCGCAGATCGATGCTTCAACCATTCGTTTTAAAGGTATTAGCGAGCTCTTTTGAAAGATACCCATCATGAAAATTTACTCCCCTCGAGGGGGGACTTCCCCCCCAGGGGGGGAGGCGAGGCTCCTACATACACAAAATTTTTTTCCCAGTTAACAATCTCTATTACAAAAAATATATATTCGTTTCATTTGGTTTAGTTCAGTCTATAGACGTTAAACTCTACTTTCCTGCAATTTCCCCCATAGACGTAATGTATTAGAATTCTCTTGATTGTCCCTGTACACGAACAATTTGCTTGATCTTAACGAAAAGCTTACTGTAGCATCCCTATATGATACACATTTAGAATACCAAGTTTGAACTTTCTGCCATAATTTGTTTTTGAGATATTCTGATAACAGACAGACACACAGACACAGAGACAGACACACAGACAGACACACAGGCAGACACACAGACATACACACAGACCATTTGCTAAAAACGTGATTTTCGTATTCAGGGGACCTCAAAACGTGTAAATATAACAAAATCTCGCGTTCAAAAATTTGACCCAAAAACAATACTTTCTCTACCTTATGGGTAAGAGAAAGTAATAATCTGTTTTGTTACAACGACACAAAAATATTGTTAACAAATTTAGAAATTTTCAACAAAATGCCTTTCTATATTTACTTATATTGATTTTTTTTTCTTTTTTGTTTAACTTTACTAAATTATTTGTAAATTTTTCAGCGGAAAACACTATTTTTTTTTGAAAAGCAAAATTTTTAGTTAGGAATGCAAAGTAATAATTAAAGTGATTTTGTTAAATCTGTTTGTCTAAATAAAATTTCTATTGGAAAATATTTTATCAAAGATTTTCGTTATGCCAACCAAATATTTCTTAATTTAACAAAACTATTTTTTTGAGTGTGAAATACAAATATCAGTTAAAGAAAATGTAAGTATTTCAGTAAGAAATTATATGTATATATGTGTATATATATATATATATATATATATATATATATATATATATATATATACATATATATATATGTATATATATATATATATATACATATATATATATACTTCCTCTTTCCCATACCGTAGAAAAAATATTGGTTTTGTATCAAATATTTAAAATTCGGTTTTTGTTATATTTACACGTTTTTGGATCCTCTGAAGCCCAAAATTTTGTTTTTAGTGGTTAGATTGTGTATCTGCGTATGTGCTTGTGTGTGTGTGTGTGTGTGTGTGTGTGTGTTATCAGCATATCTCAAGAACAAATGGCAGCAGAAAGTCCAAAATCTGTATTCTATATATTTATCATATAAGGATGCTACACTAAATCTTCCGCTGAGATCAAGGAAATGGTTCCTGTACAGGGCCCCCCAGGATAATTTAAATACATTACGTCTATTTAGGAAATTGCATGTAATTAAGTAGGGGAGACCGGGGCATAGTAGACCACTTTTACACTTTTAATTTTTTTTACCAAAAATAAAAAAGCAAGGTACTTGAAAAAATTATCAAACATTCTTTAAACCTTTCTTTACATGCTCTAATTTTTTATAACAATACTTCTAATACATTACGAAAAAAAAAAAAAAAAAAAAATTGTGTGCTCTCACAAAGTGGACCACTGTGCCCCATGACCGGGGAACAGTGGTCCACAAACCGGGGTACAGTGGACCAACCACAGTTGTTCATGTTCAATTAATATAAATTACTCTTTTTTTTTTTTTTTTCTAAAATTAGTTTCCTATGCAATTCTAGTCTAAATAACATAATTCGAACATTTTCATGAAATAAAATTACCAAAATTTAAAGGAAATCAAAATAAATAAGAAATCAAATTAGAGGAAGAATCCTATACCAGATTTCCTTTGTCTTTTACGGGCCATCACTAAAAACAATAAGATATATTTTTAATTGTTTATTAATGTTATATAGTTATAAAAATTATGAAATGTATAATCAAACATTTTATTACTATTCAAACATTTTTATTAATTATTTTGAGATATTAATACTTTACATTATATTTGTGAGATGAGTTTAACTAAAATTATTCTACTTTTATCTTTTACATGTTATTTCCAAAAACAACAACAATAAACTTATATAACCTACTATTTATCATATCACATAATCATTTTATTTATTTTTTAATATTAAACAATTCAAATAGTTATTCAATTTAGATATTCACAATTATTATTCTACTATTCAACTATTTTCCCTTTTCATAAATTTATTTTATTATAACATTAAGAATATTATTCTTTTTATTAATTATTTTGAGTCACATTATATTTGTATATGTAAATTTAACTAAAATAAATAAGGTATTAAATATAATTTGGACTTTTAGGCACATTAGAAGGCGGTCCACTGTGCCCCATGTCCAGACAAAACAAATAATAATATTAAAATTATATATAGGCTATAAATATGCTAATAATTTTTATAAATTTAAAAACAATAATATCCTAACTTTTCTTAACAAATACTTGTAGTCAATAGTTCAGTCCTGATAAATTAAAAAAACTTCATAGTTGAAAATTACTTTGAGCAGCTCAAAACATAAAAATTGTATAAAATGGCTACCTTAGCAGTTACCATGTGGTTTTTTTAGATGTATACAAGTACTACTATGCTGCCATATATGAGTCTCAATATAAACTAAAAGAGTTAAATATTAAGAGTTTTAAATAGGGGTGGTCCACTGTGCCCCAGTCTCCCCTACATTTTAAGAGCTGTAGACTACCTTGAGCAAGACAGAATAAATAATTTTTTTATATGCATAAAAACATGTTTTGTGTAGATTGTGATATGGAAACCATTCATCATTTATTTACAGGGCTTCCCAAAGTATTTGGATATATTACAGCTATACTCGGAAGTTGCTGGAATTGTAATTCTTTTCGTGTTAGATGTTATTAAGTTAGACTGAATTTAAGTACGCAATATATTTTATAGTGCATATTATACAGGGCTACCTAAAATTAAGCTAAACGTTTAATTCTATCGAATGTAATTGATTTAAATGCTTTACTATATTTTACTAAGTCGACTACCACTACTCAGAAAGCAAAATTAATTTTCCATGCGCATGCTGTTAACAAAGCTTTTTAACACTTTCCAACAAGGTTGAAAAGTGTTTATGATTTCGGTTTCTCTGTCCGTCTGTCTGTCTGTTCGTCTGTCTGTCTCTCCGCGCTCTAACTCCCGTAAATATTTATGGAATTTCTTGAAACTGATATATGTTATTCAAGTTCACTATCAGACATTCCCTATTGAAAATGGAGTTTATACCTCTACTGGTTTGTGTACAGGGACACCCGAAAGTATTTCAAAGAATTGTGTTCTATGAGAGGTATTTCTATAAACCATATTTTCATACCTTTACTCTAGAAATATCTGAATGAAATTGAAATATGTTATTCAAGTTCACTATCGGACGTTCGCTATTGAAAATGTAGTTTATACCTCTATTGGTTTGTGTACAGGGACACCCGAAAGTATTTCAAAGCATTGTGTTCTATGAGAGGTATTTCTATAAACCATATTTTCATATACCTTTACTGTAGACACATCTGAATGAAATTGAAATATGTTATTCAAGTTCACGATTGGGTGTTTCCTGTATAAAATGGAGGAAATACCACCATCGGTTTATGTACAGGGACACTCAAACTATTCCAAAGCATTGCGTTATATGAGAGATATTTCTATAAATCAAATTTTAATAACTTTACTTTCCACGAAGTTTTTGGAAATTGAAATATGTTATGCACAAAAGAATGCTTTGCACAGAATATAGCATGATTAGCATTAGATTTACAGGGTGGCACAAAAATATCCAGTTACATTAAGAGCTATTAATAAAAAATTGCTAGAATTGTGCTTTCGTTTACGTTAAACGTTTTGAAAACTTTGTAATATTTTTTAAGTGTGAAAATGATTTCAGTTTTGTGTATCTGCCTGTCTGTCTGTCTGTCTGCCTGTCTGTCTGTCCGATCTCTAACTCTTGTAAATGTTTACTGAATTTCTTGAAACTGATATATGTTATTCAAGTTCACTATCGGATGTTCCCTATTGAAATTAAAGTTTATACCTCTACTGGTTTGTGTACGGGGGCACCCAAAAGTATTTCAAAGCATTGTGTTCTATGAGAGGTATTTCTATAAACCATATTTTCATACCATTACTGTAGACATATCTCAATCAAATTGAAATATGTTATTCAAGTTCATTATTGGATGTTTCCTGTTTAAAATGGAGGAAATACCACCGCCGATTTATGTACAGGGACACTTAAAAGTATTCCAAAGCATTGCGTTCTATGAGAGATATTTCTATAAATTAAATTTTATTAACTTTACTTTCCACGAAGTTTTAAGAAAATGAAATATGTTATTTATATGCACAAAAGAAATGCTTTGCATAGAATATAGCATGATTAGCATTAGATTTACAGGGTGACACAAAAATATCCCTTTATATTAAGAGCTATTAATAAAAAATTGCTAGAATTGTACTTTCGCTTACATTAAGCGTTTTCAACACTTTCTAACATTTTAAAGAGTGAATATGATTTCAGTTTGTGTATCTGTCCATCTGTCTGTCTGCCCGCGCTTTAACTGCTGTAAATATTTATGGAATTTCTCGAAACTGATATATTTTATTGAATTTCACTATCGGATGTTCCATATTGAAAATGGAGTGAATATCTCTTCTGGTTTGTGTACAGGGACACCCAAAAGCATTCGAAAGCATTATGTTCTATGAGTGTTATTTTTATAAATATTTTCCCTATAGAATCTTCCCCATTTAAAATGACATTAATAGGCCCTGTATAACTAGTATGTTTACAGGGGCAACAACAACAAAAAGAAAAAAGCCAATGCATTACGTTTTAGGAGAGAATTTTTTGAAAGTTATATTTAAAAATCTTTCTACTGTAAAAATCCTAAAAATATTGAAATGTATTGTTAATATTCTAAAATAATTTTTTGTATAGAATATGACATGATTAACTTTCTGATTTACAGGGCTACACTAAAATATTCAGAGAGATCAAAAGCTGCAATTATAATCTAATGGCTGCATTTTCTTTTGCGTTAAGCCTTTTTAACATTTTCCAAAGTGCCTAAGAGTAATTTTAAGATCAATTAGTCCATCTGTATATTTCTCAGTTTTTCTGTGTGTTGTGTGATAATGTAGGCAAAGAATATTAAAAGTTTTTCGATACAACAATTACGTACAGTTAGAAAGTGTTACTACTCAATGCGTACTGCATGATTTTTCTTTCTTGTTTTTTTTTTTTTTTATTTTTATTGTCAACTCTTATCTTTTGAATAATATACAATTTTGAAGTTCCCTGATTACGAAGTAAGATTAAGTCCGTATAGGTTTGCTACTTAGAAATTTGATCAAGATTGGTAAGTTTGAAAGCAAATTAAAAATAGCTTTTTTTTTTTTTTTTTTTTTTTTTCAATAATTGTATGCACTATAATTAAACGGGTGTTGAGGGATACAGTAATGTCCCCTCACACAGTATTACATATCAAAGAAAACTGTTCCTAAACCTATTTAAGGTTATTTTAAAAGTATATTCAACTTTATTATCTTACGCTATTAATCTTAAGATTTAATATGCGATCTATCTTTATAGTATTGAAATTCAGGGTAAGAGAAAGTCGTGTGAGAAAAACACCAGATTTTTTTTTTTTTTTTTTTTTTTTTGTATTTGTAGGTAAAAACGTCTGCGAGAGAATGATATTTCATACAACTGAAAATAGAAAAATATTTTTTAATTTAAGCTTCAAATTTATGAGCTCACAAAATAAGACCATGAAAATACTATATACTGAATTACAAGTTAAGAATTTATCTGTTTAAAATAATCTTCAGGTTTATTATTAGCCTATTTTCAGAAAATTCTTGATGATATTTAAAATAACATAAAAATTACGTGATGACATAAAATGCAGTAGAAATAAATAAATAAATGTATATATATATTTAGTTCCATAAAACATCATTCTTAATACATACAGCAGATTTATAAAAAGAAGTATCAGAAACCATTTTCATTCAAAATCTATCAACTATTGATCTAATAATAAAAAAAAAAAAAATAGACTGCTTGAAAAACTAATCCACTTGCTGAATTTTTAAAGAAAGAAACTACTGACAGTTTTAAAAGAGAGCCCATGACCTTGCACATGGGCTAGATTTGAATTAACAAGTCGCACTTTCTCGAGTTGTCAAGCTTATTATATCACGCCGAATTCTGATCTGTTGTTTTTACATCTAATGTGACAGGTTGTCATATGAATTGAATTCATCTTTACAGCTAGGTGTTCAGCTTCAAATTTTCTTGTCTAATATTTCTTTCCATTATTTTGAGGTCAATAAACAAAAAATGTGCAAGCGTTAGATGTATTTATAACGTCAATCTAACTATTAACACTATCACTATATATTGTACAGTTATTCTTTCTTTAAAATAAATTATTTTTAATTTATTGTTCATATTTTTCTATAAGTTATAAAGGTTGTTTTACGTATTATTATTATTACTAACTGGAACCCGTTGAATTCGACGATCACATTATTGAACGTAATGTTTCAAAAAACGTCGCATCATTATTTAAATGTATTTCAAATTAAAACATGTAATATAATTTACGACATTTAACTTAAAAAAAAGAAACTCGGAAAAATGCTTATAAATAGAAATACTATATATGACATCACTTTCTACAAAGTACCGTCAATGTGACGTCAAACTGACTCAAAATAAACAGTTCCTATCTTTTATTTTTTATTTCGTTTAATAATAAGACTACATGTTAGCAGACCCGTCCGGCGTTGCCCGGGCCCATGGTAATAACCTTAAATGAACCTTAAATCCGTATGGTTTTAAATCATTAACTCGATTTTGTTTGAATTTCTATTTTTAAATAGAAGCATCGTGAAAAAATAATCAGCTGTAACAAAAAAATTACCTCGAACCGAACGAAACTCTGCCTTCTGACCCTGGCGCCTTCGGCAGCGCATACGCCGGCCGCTAATAACATAAAAGTATCCCCCAAAATTAACCTGGAACCGAACGAACCCGCCCGGCAATGCCCGGGCCCATGATACCTTAAATTTGTATGATTTTATACCTTTAACTCGATTTAGTTTGAATTTCTCTTTTTAAATGAAAGCAACACGTAAAAAATAAAAAATCACCTGTAACAAAACAAAACAAAAAAAAAAAAAAAAAAAAAAAAAAAACCTCGAACCGAACGAAACTCTACCTTATGACCCCGGTGCCTGCGGCAGCGCATACGCGGGCCGCTAATAACATAAAAAAATTCCGAAAAATTAACCTGGAACCAAACGAACCCGCCCGCCAATGCCCGGGCCCATGATAATAACCTTAAATGAATCTTAAATTTGTATGGTTTTATATCTTTAACTCGATTTTGTTTCAATTTCTATTTTTAAATGAAAGCATAAAAAAAAAAAAATCATCATCATCATCATCTGAAAAAAAAAAAAAAAAAAAAAAAATACCTCAAACAGAACGGAACTCGGGCTCGTGACCCGATGCCTGCGGCAGCGTATATGCAGGCCACTAATAACATGAAAAAATTCTCAAAAATTAACCTTGAACAGAACGAACCTCTGACTCGCGTTACCTATGTCTGTGGCTGCTGCACTGTATAGCAGGCATGCTGCGCACGCGCTGCAAAATCCACTTTCCTCCACCAGGGGTGCAGTATGTTGTATACGAACATTACCAGTCGCCTTGAATTTCGAAGATTTTTCAAATAAGGTGCCACATGGTGGTGTCAACTGCAAAATCCTTTAGTTGCACTTTCCACCGCCAGGGGGCGCAGTGTGTTCTGTACGAACATCACTAATGGTCAGGAAATACCAAGACCTTTAAAATAAGATTTAACATGATAGGGTGTGCAGCAAAATCACCTAGTTCCATATTTCACCACCAGGGGTCGCACTATATTGTATAAAAACATCCCCAGTCGACATGAAATTTCAAGACTTTTAAAATGAGGTGCTACATGTGTGGGTCTAGAACGGATTTCCCTCTCAAACTAATTTCCCCACTTTCCCCCCTCCAAATATACTTTTCCCCTTTTCCCCCTTTAAAATCGAAAATTCCAAATTCGCAGAAAGCGATTTTTTAGTATTCGACTCTATTCCCCATATGTACAATTTCTTCACCGTGAAGTAATTTGGAGCTTAGTTAAGATCATAAACATGTTTTTAACCCGTTTACTCCCCGGGGGGGGGGGGGGGGTAAACCGTTCGACTTTTTTTTATTTTTCCCTTTTCATAGCACATCTACAGACCAAGACCTTTTTTTAGACACCTCAACCAAATTTTTACACCAAGTAGTTCTCTCAATATAGTGGAGACAAGACAAAAACATATTTCAAATTAATATATAGATTACTTTCTTCTATATGTAATATAGAGAAAGTAATGGGTTCGTGAAAATTTTCAATCTCCGTTTTTTGATGGATTTACACGTTTTGGGATGTCCAGAACACGAATTAATAGTTTTTAGAAAATGTCTGTCTGTCTGTCTGTATCACGTTTTTCTGGACGCTGTATCTCACAATCCAAAGAATTAAATTTAACCAAACTTGATATTTAGTTCCACCCTGACATAAACAGGTGCTGATTACATTTGGGGATCAATAACTCAACAGGTGGCGCTGTGATCGCATTTTTTCTAAATTTTTAACATGGCAGTATAGGGCAAAATTTCGAATAAATGTACATAATGAGAGTTATTTTTAACTTGTGATTGTAAAATTAATATTAATTATTGATAATAGTAGTAGTTAACTAGGAAAAAAAATTGTGCATGTGGGGGCATCGGTCCCTCCCCCGCCCCCCGGGAGGGAAGTACCACCCCCGGGGGAGTAAATTTTCACAATGGGTATCTTTCGAAAGATCTCGTTGATAATAGTAGTAGTTAACTAGAAAAAAAAAATTGTGCATGTGGGGGCATCGCTTTCCCCCCTGGCGGGCAGGTGCCCCCCGGGGGGGGGGGAATTTTCAAGATGGGTATCTTTCGAAAGATCTCGTCAATACCTTTAAAACGAATGGTTGAACTATAAATCTGTGATAATTTAAAACAAAGTTATCGATTTTTTTTTACTTTTAACGAAAAAAAAAGTATATATATATATATATATATATATATAACGAAATTTAACCAAACTTGGTATTTAGTTGGTCCCTGACATAAACTGGTGCTGATTACATTTGGGGATCAATCGCTCAACAAGTGGTGCTGTGATGTCATTTTTTCTAAATTTTTAATATGGCAGTATAGGACAAAATTTCGTATAAATTTACATAATGAGAGTTATTTTTAACTTGTGATTGTAAAATTAATATGAATTATTGATAATAGTAGTAGTTAACTAGGAAAAAATTTCTGTGCATATGGGGGCATCGCTTCTCCCCATGGGGGGGAGTAAATTTTGAAGATGGGTATCTTTAGAAAGATCTCGTCAATACCTTTAAAACGCATGGTTGAATTATAAATCTGTGATTATTTAAAACAAAGTTATCGATTTTTTTTACCAATTAAAAAAAAAAAAATCGTTTTTTTTTTAGGACTGAGGGCCTATTAGTCTCAGACAGCGATTTTTGCGTTGTCGTTTTCGATAGTTGGACATTTGTCGAAATCATTTTTCGATAGTTGGACATTTATCGAAATCTAAAATTTATCGAAAATATAATTGAATAATTTGAAAGCGATGTTATAATTGGGAAGAAAAAAAAACTAATAGTCCTCCGTCCTAAACTAAATTCTGCTTTTACCAGAATTTCATCAAAATCTTTTCAAAATGACATTGACATGAGTCCCCCCCAAGGCACAACTATGACATGAGTCCCCCCCCCCAAGGCACAACTTTGACATGAGTTCCCCCCAAGGCACAACTTTGACATGAGTCCCCCTAAGGCACAACTTTGACATGAGTCCCCCCCCAAGGC
Source organism: Salticus scenicus (assembly GCA_963930645.1). Taxonomy (NCBI): domain Eukaryota; kingdom Metazoa; phylum Arthropoda; class Arachnida; order Araneae; family Salticidae; genus Salticus; species Salticus scenicus. Next base: position 16,812 of record CAWVNO010002460.1, on the reverse strand, counting down.
ACAACTTTGACATGAGTCCCCTCCCCCAAGGCACAGCTTTGACATGAGTCCCCCCAAGGCACAACTTTGACATGAGTCCTCCACAAGGCACATGAGTCCCCCAAAAGGCACAACTTTGACATGAGTTCCCCCCAAGGCCCAACTTTGACATGAGTCCCCCCCAAGGCACATGAGTCCCCCCAAGGCAGAACTTTGACATGAGTCCCCCCAAGGCACAACTTTGACATGAGCCCCCTACGGCACAACTTTGACATGAGTCCCCCCCCAAGGCACAACTTTGACATGAGTCCCCTCCCCCAAGGCACAACTTTGACATGAGTCCCCCCAAGGCACAACTTTGACATGAGTCCTCCACAAGGCACATGAGTCCCCCAAAAGGCACAACTTTGACATGAGTTCCCCCCAAGGCCCAACTTTGACATGAGTCCCCCCCAAGGCACATGAGTCCCCCCAAGGCAGAACTTTGACATGAGTCCCCCCAAGGCACAACTTTGACATGAGCCCCCTAAGGCACAACTTTGACATGAGTCCCCCCCCAAGGCACAACTTTGACATGAGTCCCCTCCCCCAAGGCACAACTTTGACATGAGTCCCCCCAAGGCACAACTTTGACATGAGTCCTCCACAAGGCACATGAGTCCCCCAAAAGGCACAACTTTGACATGAGTTCCCCCCAAGGCCCAACTTTGACATGAGTCCCCCCCAAGGCACATGAGTCCCCCCAAGGCACAACTTTGACATGAGTCCCCCTAAGGCACAACTTTGACATGAGTCCCCCCCTAAGGCACAACTTTGACAAGAGTCCCCTCCCCAAGGCACAACTTTGACATGAGTCCCCCCCAAGGCACAACTTTGACATGAGTCCCCCCCAAGGCACATGAGTCCCCCAAAAGGCACAACTTATACATGAGTTCCCCCCAAGGCCCAACTTTGACATGAGTCCCCCCAAGGCACATGAGTGCCCCAAAAGGCACAACTTTGACATGAGTTCCCCCCAAGGCCCAACTTTGACATGAGTCCCCCCCTAGGCCCAACTTTGACATGAGTCCCCCCCAAGGTACAACTTGGACATGAGTCCCCCAAAGGCACAACTTTGACATGAGTCCCCCCCCAAGGCACAACTTTGACATGAGTCCCCCCCAAGGCACAACTTTGACATGAGTCCCCCCCAAGGCACAACTTTGACATGAGTCCCCCCCAGGCCCAACTTTGACATGAGTCCCCCCAGGCACAAGCAACAATTTTATGCTATAAAACACTAATACTGTCCGAAAACTTCATGAAAGCGAGGAATGTTAAGTTTAAAATTTTTAATTATTACTTTTATGTTCTTCCATTAATTGTAAATGATTATAATTTGGATTTTATTAAGATTTTTTCTTTTTTCTTTTTTTCTCGTGTACGAATTAAAAACGAGCACTCAGAATGACTACAGTTTTTACTATTTGCATACATAATATCGATAACTGTAGAGACATTTTTTTTTTTTTTTTTTTTTAAATATTGTTACTGATTGAATATGTATGGGAAAATATAGAAGAAAATCTTGTGGTGGCCACAACATACTAGTTTTTTCTTTGATATTATTTAAAAGACTAACATTAAATACAAATGAACATGTGAAAATTCTCATTTGCGAAAATAAATAAATAAATAAACACCATAAAATTAATAACTTTTTCAAAAAAAAAAAAAAATACGTGTGTCACTCGGGGACTGCTGCGGTAAAGCTATTGCATAGCATTTTTTATCAACTAATGCAATTATAATTATTTATTTATTTTATTTATGCAGTATTTTTTTTTTTCTTTGATATTAATTCAAGTTTTTTCTTTGATATTAATTCAAGTTACACTTTTTGAGCGTGGTGACCGATAAGAAAACAAATTTTTTTCTTTTATTGAATAAATGAGAAGCTAATATTGTTTAAAATATTTTTATTATCTTACAATACATGTAGGTTATTCAGGAATTTTTATCATTGAAACTATAGGTTTATGGTAACTGAAATAAGAAACATAAGTTTGAGACTTGATATCCTCTAAATATCTGGAAAATACCGCGTCAATGGTGGTCCCATATTTTGTTGTGGATTCTTGTGGATCATTATTCATTTTCAAATTCAATTTTTCCGAAAGAAAGATGTCAACCGCTCTGATTTTTTATCAGCGAAGTTGATGTTGAAATCGCCAGCCAAGGTAAGTGGAAATTTATTACCATTTGTACCAAGTATTTTCGACCCTTCTTCAGTGTACTCCAGTAAAGTGCGATGAATAAAATGCTCTACCTCGTCCAATTTTGGATTCGGAGAAATGTAAATTGCTACCATGACTATGTGTAGTCCATTTCTAAGTTTGCATAAGCACGCACACATATCTCCAACAAATGAGCGCCTAACATTAACATCGCTAACGTGTGCAATATTTATTTCAATATTCGGAGTCATAATATTAGTAACATTATTATTATTTTGGTAAATAGCTACCCCACCTTTTGGAACTGTATCTCGTTTGAATTGAACAATACAATTGAAATTAGGTATTTCAATCGGATTATCATGAGTCATGCAAGTTTCGGTAAGAAGTAACACATTTGTTTGTCTCGTAACTGAATCTTGTAAATCGTATTTGTGACTATTTAGATTTGGCAATTGAAAGTCATTATTGAAATGCCATTTCTATTACTAATGAAATCTAAGACACTTTGAGCTATCGTCTGAACACTATTTAAAGTTACAGTCTTTTGAATTCTTGCAACAAAGATGCAGTCGATGCAGCTTGCCTTCGATTATGATAAAATAATTTGATTATGATAAAATCCCTTCGATTATGATATATGCATTCGCACGCGCGAATGCATATATATGAGCGCCCTAATAATTTTACAAATTCGAAAATATCCGCAATCGATTTGTAAGTAACAAAAACCTCTATGCACCAGTTTTGAACGATCTATCACTATTTTTATTTTTTTACCCTTCCGCTCCCTCCCCCCTTTCCCACCCCTCCCAATAATTTTAAAAATTCAAAAATATCCGCAATCGATTCGTAGATATCGAAAACCTCGATGTACCAAATTTGAATAAACTAACTCAATTTTTTTTGCCCCTCTGTCCCCCCCCCTCCCCGGCCCTTCTAATAACTTTACACTTTCGAAAATATCCCCATTCGATTTGCAGGCCTCTAAAACCTATCTGTACCAATTTTCAATGGCCTAACTGTATTTCTATTTGTTTTTGCCCATAGCCCCCCCTTACCGCCCCACCCGCTTACCGCCCCACCCGCTTACCGCCCCTCCTAATAATTTTACAAATTCGAAAATATCCGCAATCGATTTGTAAGTATCGAAAACCTCTATATACCAGTTTTGAACGATCTAACTGTATTTTTTTTTTGCCCCCCTCTCCCCTCCCCCTTCTCGCCCCTCCTATCAACTTTACATTTTCGAAAATATCCCCATTCGACTTGCAGGCCTCTTAAACCTATCTGTACCAATTTTGAACGGCCTAACGGTATTTCTATTTGTTTTTGCCCCATGGCCCCCCTTACCGCCCTACCCCCCTACCCGCCCCTCCTAATAATTTTACAAATTCAAAATCATCCGCAATCGATTTGTAAGTATCAAACCTCTATGTACCAATTTTGAACGATTTGACACTATTTTTATTTTTTTGACCCCCCCTCCCCTCCCCCCCTTCTCGCCCCTCGTAATAACTTTACACAATCGAAATATCCCCATTCGACTTGCAGGCCTCTTAAACCTATCTGTACCTATTTTGAACGGCCTAACTGTATTTCTATTTTTTTTTGCCCCATAGCCCCCCCTTACCGCCCCTCCTAATAATTTCACAAATTCAAAAATATCCGCAATCGATTTGTAAGTATCGAAAACCCCTATGTACCAATTTTGAACGATCTGACACTATTTTTATTTTTTTGCCCCCTCCCCTCCCCCTTCTCGCCCCTCCTAATAACTTTACACAATCGAAAATATCCACATTCGACTTGCAGGCCTCTTAAACCTATCTGTACCAATTTTGAACGGGCTAATTGTATTTCTATTTGTTTTTACCCCATAGCCCCCCCTTACCGCCCCACCCCCTACCCGCCCCTCCTAATAATTTTACAAATTCAAAATCATCCGCAATCGATTTTTAAGTATCAAAAACCTCTATGTACCAATTTTGAACGATTTGACACTATTTTTATTTTTTTGCCCCCCCCCTCCCCTCCCCCCTTCTCGCCCCTCGTAATAACTTTACACAATCGAAAATATCCCCATTCGACTTGCAGACCTCTTAAACCTATCTGTACCTATTTTGAACGGCCTAACTGTATTTCTATTTGTATTTGCCCCATTGCCCCCATTACCGCCCCACCCCCTACGCGCCCCTCCTAATAATTTTACAAATTCAAAATCATCCGCAATCGATTTGTAAGTATCGAAAACCTCTATGTACCAATTTTGAACGATCTGACACTATTTTTATTTTTTTACCCCCCCTCCCCCCTTCTTGCCCCTCCTAATAACTCTACACAATCGAAAATATCCCCATTCGACTTGCAGGCCTTTAAAACCTATCTGTGCCAATTTTGAACAGCCTAACTGTATTTCTATTTGTTTTTGTTCCATAGCCCCCCCCTTGCTGCCCCACCTGGGGGCTGAATTTCTAAAATTCCAGAAATTGGTTTTTAGATAGTTGCATTAGCTATATTTTAGAGCAAAAATTTCACGTTTATCTATTTTTTTTGTTTGAGATATATAGGATTATGCGAAATCACGTTTTACGCATGTGAAATCACGTTTTGCCCCCCCCCCCCGCCCCCCTTGGGAACCGAATTTCAAAAATTCCAGAAACTGATTTTTAGACATTTCTATTAGCTATATTTTAAAGCAAAAATTTTACGGATATCTGTTTTTTTGTTTGAGAAATGAAGGATTTTGTGAAATTACGTTTTGCCCCCCTCCCCCCCGTTGGGGGTCGAAATTTGTAAAATCGCTTGCGGCGTTGTCTTTCTCGGGTCGTAAACATTAACCGTGCCCAATTTGGTCCCGCTCGGTGAAACGGCCTAGGTTTCTATAGCGGACAGACACACAGACAGAGAGACTCTGCTCTTTTATATATATACTAGCAGGCTTTGCCCGCTTCGCTGGTCATTATATTGAAATGAAGTCTCAAAATACCATATCCTTAATAATAATAATAATAATAAAATCGTTGAAATCAGTCAAAATGTAAGTTAAAGTTCTCGATACCTTCGATAGCACTTTTCCCACTCGCCACACTTCACAAAATCCCTTTATAGTGCATGTTGCATACACATACCTAGCCCACCAATTAAAAAATCGGGATTCTAAGATTATTTGAAGCAGAGTTATGTTTTAAAACGTGTTTTTTAGCCCGCCCCCCCCCCCCCCCCGCCAAGGGGAGGTAGGGTGGAGTTTCACAAAATCAATTTGTAGAGTGTGTTGAGTACGCATAAGCAGTCCACGCATCAAAAATTGTCATTCTAAGATAGTTTGGAACAGAGTTACGCATGAAAACGTGTTTTAAATCACCCCCAACCCTCAAGGGGGTGATAGCACGGAATTCCAAATAATCCCTTTGTAGTTTGTGTTCAGTACGCATAATCAATCAACCTATCAAAAAATCGCCTTCGTGAGATAATTTGGAGCAGAAATACTCATTAAAACGTGTTTTTGCCCCCCCCCCCACACACACACCCTGCTCTTAAAAGTAGGAAAAGGAAAGGTTCACAAAAACCCCCTTATAGTGCGTGTTGGGAACGCATAACCAGCCCGTACATAAGAAAATCGTCTAAGATAGTTTGGAGCAGAGTTACGCATGAAAACATGATTTTGACCCACCCCACCCCCAAGGGGGATAAGGTGTTATTTTACAAAATCCCTTAGTAGTGTGTGTCTTGAGTACGCATAACCAATCGACATATCAAAAAATCGTTATTATGAGTTAATTTGGAGCAGAGGTACTCTTAAAAGCGTTTTTTGTCTCCCTCCCCGCCTTTGAAGGAGGGGAGGGGGAATTTTCGTAAGATCCCTTTATAATGCGTATTGGGAATGCATAAGCAACTGACATGCAAAAATTAATCTTACAGAGATAATTTGAATCAAAGTTATGCTTGGAAACATGCTTTTTGCCCCCCCACCACACCCCCAAGGGGTGATAGGACGGAATTTTACAAAATCTCTTTGTAGTGTGTGTCTTGAGTACGCATAACCAATTGACATATAAAAAAATCGTTATCATGAGACAATTTGGAGCACATTTACTCTTAAAAGCATGTTTTTGCCTTACCCTGCCTTTAAGGGTGAAAATTTGTAAAATCATTTTACTGTGTGTGTTGGAAAAGCATACACAACCCACATATACAAATTAATCTTACTGAGATAATATGAAGCAAAGTTATACTTGGAAACGGGTTTATATTGCCCCCCCCCCAAGGGGAAAAGTGGGGACTTTCGCACAACCCCATTACAGTGGGTGTCAGACACACGTAAGTAAGCCACTCACTAAAATTTGTAACCTTAGGTCCTATAGATTTCCCCGGATGAATTTAGTGCTAAAAGAGGGGCTCGAATTTGTCCCCTCGTAACCCCCCCCAAAAAAAATAATCGAATATCACAAAAAAACAAACAGGAGATTTTGGAAATATCCTCAAGAAGATTCTTGGTGATTTTCGATATCTTTGTGCTGTTATTGGTACAGTTTTACTCGAAAACCCGTATTTTGCTAAATTTGCCTCCGAAGATAGTTTTTACCCCCTCCCCCTCCCCTCTTAAAAATCCAAAACTCAAATCGCAGCATTTTTTTTTTTTTGCACTTAAGTCTAGTGTCTCTCTTTGCAATTTGTTCACCGTGAAGCTATTTGGAGCCGAATCATGCTTATAAGGGGATTTTGTCTTCTGCCTCCCCCCAGGGGGAGTTGGGGGAGATTTTGCAAAATCCCGTCTTAATGGACGTCAGGGTCCTAAAACCAACGTGCTCACCAAAATTTGCGAGTCTATCTCCCATAGAATTGCCACGGCTGTGTTGAATCAGTGAATCAGTGATTTTACTCTTTTATTCCCCACCACGCCCGAAAGGGGTAAAGGGGGGGGGGCTTTCACAAAATCCCGTTACAATGGGTTTTAGACACACGTAAATAAGCCACGCACTAAAATTTGTGACCTCAGCTACTATAGATTTCCGCGGACGAATTTAGCGCCAAAAGGGGAGGGGTCGAATTTGCCCCTTCGTAACTTCCCCCAAAATCGAAAATCGGAAAAAATCAAAAATGAGTTTTTGCAAATACCTTCAAGAAGACGTTTGGCTTTTTTTTTTTTTTTTTTTGATATCTTTGAGCTGTTACTGCTAGAATTTTACTCGAAAATCCATATATTGCGAAATTTCCTCCCGAAAATCCTTTTTACCCCCTCTCCCCCCTTAAAAATTTAAAATTCCAAAATCGCAGAAAGTGATTTTTTTGTATTCAAGTCTAGTCTCTCCATCTGCAATATCTTCCTCGTGAAGCAATTTGGAGCCGAGTTATGCTTATAAAGGTGTTTTTGTCTTCAGCAACTCCGAAAATCATTTTCACCCCCTTCCTCCCTTAAAAATTAAAAATTCCAAAATCGCAGAAATGATTTTTTCGTATTCAAGCCTAGTCTCCCCATCTGCAATTTCTTCCCTGTGAAGTAATTTGGTGCCGAGTTGTACTTATAAATGTGTTTTTGCCTTATGCGCCCCCGAAAATCTCATGTTTACCCCCTACCCCCTTAAAAATCCAAAATCCAAAATCGCAGAAAATGATTTTTTTTGTATTCAAGTCTAGTCTCCCCATCTGCAATTTCTTCGCCGTGAAGCAATTTGGAGCCGAGATATGCTTATAAAGGTGGTTTTTGCCTTCTGTCCCCCCCCAGGGGGGAACGAGGGGGTATTTCACAAAATCCCGTCTTAACGAGCGTCAGGGTCCTAAAATCAACCTGCTCACCAAGAATTGTGACTCTATCTCCCATAGGATCGGCACAACCGTGTAGAGTCAGTGAATCAGTGAGTGAATCAGTCAGTGAATCGGTGAGTTTACTCTTTTATATATATATATATTATATATATATATATATATATATATATATATATATATATATATATATATATATATATATTATATATATAAATGAAGAATGAATATATATATATCAAGAGACTCGGCAGAGTCTCAAGTGACGCAAGCGCAAAAACAAATGAACGCCACGACACTCAGCGGAAACGGAAAAACGAACGAAACTGCGACACTTATATATACAGGAATTTAAAGATCAAAGAAAACGCTGGAAGCCGACACTTAATATCTCAGGAAATATAGGAGGTTATGTTCTGATAATTTCAAAATAGTCTTTCACCTTCTGTCTGATCCTACCCTGAAATCGCTTTATTTCTGCGTGCAATATATTTCGAGATATGAATTGGCTCATTTAAGCTCTAAATGGGCGGCCTAATGTGTAAGAATTTTTTCTCGAATATGGCTCGAGCGAATTTAGTTTAATTTATATATGATATTAATCGCTTTTATCTGATGTGCCTGACATCTCCCTTTTCCCTAGGAAAACTCTTGTATTTTTTATAACTCAGTTTAAAAATCGAATTATTTTTACTACGCGATGCAAAGATTTCTATTGATAATTCTTAGAATTCTGAACAGGTGTTATTCGGTTTGGTCTTGTAGTTGGTTGGTTGGTTCAATCTGAATGCAGTCAATAAAAAATTAAGATTTTGTTTTTTAATGCAAGAAAAAAACTTTATTGTTTCTTTTAAATATTTATTGTATATATACGAAATAAAATTTCACTTAAATATATATATTTTTTTTGTTATAAAGGAAATATTTAAAATTTAAAATTTCGCATTTCGTGAAAAAATTATTTCGATAATATTTTAAATAAGGAAGTATTTTGTAATTTTAGATATTCTATTTTATCATAATAATGATGAATTTACAATTTTTTAAAGCAAAAAATTTTTAATCATTCATAAACATCGATTTTATAGTAGCTCAATGATTTGCGATTCCTATTCATGTATCATTCCGCGCAGAGATGGGAAAAAACAGTAAATGGTGTTTTGGCGCCATCTTTTGTCTTTAATTTAAGTTGAAACATACACTTTTGCAAATATATATATATATTTCTTTTTAAAATACAGTTAGTTTATTCATATATTTACTTTTCTGACTTTAAAATGATACATATTTTAAATATTAGCATAATAAAACTAATATTTTTATTATTATTTAAAGCTATAATGACTAGGAAATGAAAGAAGGGATATTCATGACACTGTATATTTAAAAAAAAAAAAAAAAAAAAAAAAAACATGAAAATAGAATTAAAATTCATGAAAAATGTGTCAAATAGCAATTATTGAAAAACACGTCAAAATAAATAAATAACATCTTTACTTTGAAACCCATAATTTATTTTAAAAATATAATTCTCTCTTTCTTTTCTTTTCTTTTCTTTTTTTTTTTTATTAATTAATTTCTGCATGAAAAATTCCATTTCATAACTATATTTAAAACTACAATAAACATCCTCCTTTAATTTTAAATATCTATTTCTACATGTTTCTAAGCAATTAAAAGTGGTTTTTTTTTTTTTTTTTTTTTTTTTAAGAAAAATAGCTTAAATATCGGAAAGTATATGGTTTTATCATAAAGGTAATAATTTGGCCATCTAGTGGCGCCATCTCGTAGCTTGTATTGAAACCATATACATCCCTATATTAAATTTATTTTTATTTTAAAAAAAGACACTTTTAATTGCTTAGAAAAATGTAGAAATAATTATTTACAATTAAAGGAGGGTTTTTTTTTTTTTTTTTTTTTTTTTTGCTTATTGTAGTTGTAAATATATTTATGAAATGGAATTTTTCATGCATAAATTAATTAATTTAAAAAAAAGAAAGAGAGAATTATACTTTTTAAATAAATTATTATGGGTTTCAAAGTAAAGATGTTATTTATTTATTTTGACGTGTTTTTCAATAATTGCTATTTGACACATTTTTCATGAATTTTAATTCTATTTTCATATATATATATAGCGTGTTTATCCCCTCTTTCATCCCCTAGCCATTGTTGCTTTAAATAATAATAAAAAAATTAGTTTATGTTAATATTTAAAATATGTATCATTTTAAAGGCTGAAAAGTAAATATATGAATAAACTCTAACTGTATTTTAAAAAGAGATTTTTAATTTTTAAAAAGAAATATATATATAACTTGTATTTTCCATAAAACTTAAAATTCACTTGTATTTTAATTAACTTGTATTAACTTTAGCTTAACTTGTATTTTGCATAATTTTTTTCTCCAAATGATTTTATCTTATTTTTAAAATTATAGAAATGTAGAGCTTAATTTATATTTTGTCTATTTTTTTTCCACCAAATATTTTTATGAAATAATTTTTACCTGCATTTTTTAAGAAAATTAAAATTGTGAATATTGGAGCTTAGCCTCAAAAGGGAAAAGAAAATAAATAATTTTCCATTTTTAACATTAACTTGATTTTTTTAAATTGTTTAATTTGCATTTGTAATTCTCTAAAAAGAAACTTCAAAATGTAAATTACGTAATTCTAAAACTTAAATTTGAAATTTCCCACTTATTATTACTAGTTAATACCCGTCAAAATTTGACGAATGATGTGCAACTAAAATCTTTTCACGGCATAAAGTTGTTTGAATATTTTGCATTGCTCTTCTTAACCGATTTAAAACCCCTTGCTTTAACCAATTATCTTTTGGTTGGAGAGAGGAGGGATAAATTTCAATATACATATACAAAGTTTAAGTATACTTCATATATTAAAAATAAAATCCCAAGGTTTGCCATGACAATAAGTGCATTTTAAGTGTAAAATAATAGTTTTGATTCTGATTTTCCCTTCTCATACTTGTAAAACCACTTGGATATAATCCAAAATATTAATTCATTGTATTCTAAAAATAAACTGCAAATCGGAATACAGTTAAAATTTGTTTTACTGGAATAGTATTATAATACTTTATTCTATCAAAATAGTATATTTCAACAAAAGTATACTGTTAAAAATAAATAGATAAATAAGAATGAATTTAATACTTTAGCAAATTAATTTGCTCATTAAATTTTTAATAATAAACGATACAATATACATTTTTATTCGTATAATATATCAATGTTTCAACGTTATTCTTTTAAAATTATTTTTACTGTAATATGGTATCAAAATGAAGAGATTATAATAATTAGAGTAGAAATAAATAAATAAAATAAAATAAAAAACCTGTTTGATTTTAAATATCTATCTCCATCTTTTCTAAACAAAGTTTTCAACTGATAAAATTTTACTTTTAAAGAACAATAAACTCTGTTAATTTAAAAGATTTTTTCTTTTTTTTCTTTTAACAAATGGAAAAAAAAATACAGATGGCGCCACATCCTGCGTAAATGAATTTTCGTCGTAAAAACTATTTCTCACTCTGTGAAGCATACGATGATGACCGACCATAAATAAATGTAATCGATAACAATTCGCGAATTGCTTTGTTTTTAATATACTTCCTTGGGAAGTATGAATCAATGAATTAATCATGTGACTTATTTTTATGATTGAGTTTTAATTAGCGTCTGCCGCAGACAAATGAAATACGTATTAATGTTGTCTGCTCAGTCCACGGATTAGGATACTCTTTTAGGATCACTTTTAATTCATGACTCAGTCTTTATCATCGGTATTCGTAATGCACTGCGTAAAGAGAAAGGACTATTCCCTTCCGAATTGGTTCAAAATTTTCTCGCGCATGCTCATATCGTACGATTTTGGACTTACAAAAATGGCTTTGTGTTTTAATATAATAGATTATTATTTTAAAGAGTTTGAGAATCCCACTCAATATTTTTTTCTAGTGTGAAGCTTCTCCATTTTGTTTCCAAGTGACAGGCTACTTGAAAATTTGTCGGCATGATAACGTTTGAAATATTGAATTAATTCAAACTAAATTTGTAGTTTGGATTTATCTCAGAAATGTATTTGTTATGTCCATTTGCCAACTTAATCTACCCTCTTGTTTCCCTGTGCCAGCCCACTGAAAATTTCAAATTTACATTAGAAAGGTTCTATGTTAAAACTCCATATATACAAGACTTCATTAATAAATCCACCAAGTCCATTAATAAATTGTAGAATTGAAAAATTGTAGAATTGTAGAATTTTGAAAAAAAAAAAAAATGGTGGCAACTTCATAATAAAAGATAAATCAGCTTACCCTTTCTGTAGTCCTTCTGAGCCAGAAGGACTTGTTTTAATTTTTTGATCAATAACCCCTAAAAAGTAATGATATCAGTACAAAAAACCCTTAACGGGTTAAAAGTTTGTGACGCCGCTACTTTATGGCTATAAGAATTAGAAATATGAGTCTTAAAAATAATGATATCAAATTTTAAGTGACGCTTTGCAATTAGTTAAAATATACATAGATTTTCTTATTTGATCATTTACTTTCTACTTTTATTTATATTTATAATGCAAACGTAATATTTTTAGCTTCAAGATCAGACAGATATATAAAATACACTCACTGATGCTTTTTCATTCACATTTCAAATTCAAAATAACAGTTTTAAAAGGAATGATATAAAAATTCCAGTGGCGCCTCGGTGTTATTTTAAAAGATTTGTTTTTAGATTCCATTAAAATTACTTTTGTTTTGTCTAATAAAGTATATTTACATATTGAAACAGTGCTTTTAATTTTCAAATATACTGTCAAATAATTATACTTTCACTGAGTTTGCATTATAAATTAAAATTATTTATTTCAATAAATTGATTTATCTTTTGCGTCACGCTATCCAAAACTGCAAGTAAAATCTGTGTAAATATTTTCTTTACGTTACACTACCTCTTTGCGCAAATTTTCACTCAGCTGGATACTATGATAATGATACTATGTTTTGGATAGTGTGAAGCAAAAGATAAATCAATTTATTGAAATAAATAATTTTAATTTATAATGCGAACTCAGTGAAAGTATAATTATTTGACAGTATATTTGAAAATTAAAAGCACTGTTTCAATATGTAAATATACTTTATTAGACAAAACAAAACTAATTTTAATGGAATCTAAAAACAAATCTTTTAAAATAACACCGAGGCGCCACTGGAATTTTTATATCATTCCTTTTAAAACTGTTATTTTGAATTTGAAATGTGAATGAAAAAGCATCAGTGAGTGTATTTTATATATCTGTCTGATCTTGAAGCTAAAAATATTACGTTTGCATTATAAATATAAATAAAAGTAGAAAGTAAATGATCAAATAAGAAAATCTATGTATATTTTAACTAATTGCAAAGCGTCATTTAAATTTGATATCATTATTTTTAAGACTCATATTTCTAATTCTTATAGCCATAAAGTAGCGGCGTCACAAACTTTTAACCCGTTAAGGGTTTTTTGTACTGATATATATATACATACATATTGAGAATCTAAATTGAGAATTTAAACTATATGTGTGTGTGTTTGTGTGTATAAAAGAGGGCTACTTTTAAGAGCTTTTTACATTTTAATATAAAAAATTTAGGTTATTTTTATAGCAGTATTATATATAAATCCAAAAAAAAAATTCAAAAAAAAAAAAAAAAAAATACTGCATTTGTGATAATAATAAAATGTATGTATATAGAGTACTCACTCATTGTCTTTCACTATTTTTTCATCACTTTCTTCATTAATAAATGCACTTTGTTTATTCATATTTTAACACTTCACAAATTTTACGCGTATAGCTATTCACTGTTGTACATAGATGATAGATACCTAGGAGAAAGCATACTTTCTCACAAACAGCTGCTTACGTATTCGTCCGATTTCGGAGCAGCTCGTCTCGATCCGTGCGAGCGTCGCACGCACACAAACACCGTGCCGCGAAGTCTGCCGAACTGTGTTAGGTTTATTTTCGTTACGGAATTTCTTGATTCGGTCGCCGCGCTCAAAGCCCGCGATAAAAGCTATGCAATAGCTTAAAAAAAAAAAAAAAGTTAATTTAAATGAAACGAGAAAATTTTATCAGCTTTTAAAGCAAAAGATATTAAATGATTTACTTTTAAATATACAGGTGATAGAAAATAACTAATTTGAATAAAATGAAAAATATTTTTTTGACAAGTAATATAAGTTAATTCCAGGAAAACTGATTTAAAAGAAAATTTACTTTCAACTTTTCAACCAGCAATTTTATTTAAGTATTGGCTAATTTGTTCTTCCAAAAAGGACGATAGAAAAAAACTAGTATGTTGTGGCCACCACAAGACTTTTTTCTAAATTTTCCTATACGAATTCACTAAGTGCAAATAACTTATTAAAACTATTATTTTTTAAAATTATCTAACATGATGAATGCAAAAGATTTTTATCTTAGAGAAAACTAACACTAAATATCCAAAGAAAGACAGTTTTGTTGCCTATAAATAACATTTAAAAAAATGCGTTTTTATAATGGTTATCTCTCATATCAAGCTTCGTACAGTTATATGCCATGGAAGTTGAAATAGAGCTTTCCCGTTGTCAAGGAAATTTGCAGTATAGCAGAGCAATCAATTGGCCGACAAATATCCAAATTGAATCAGTATAATGTCTCATAAATGACCTTCCCGCATATCAAGATTTGCTTAATGATACGCAATAGAACTTGAGATATAAGCCTTCTCTTAAATTGCAGAAATCGCTGTGTAGCATCGCCACCTGATGAGCGGTTGACACCAAAAGTTGATAAGCCCTAATTTATGTCAAGGTGCATCTACAAATATGCAATTCTGTGCAGTAGTTCCTGAGATATAGTCCTCCCTTAAATTGCGGAAATCGCTGTATAGCAGCACCACCTTTTGGCCGATAAGCATTCAAATTGAATAAGCATAATATCTCATAATGGTCTTCTCATACCTAAAGTTTTGTTTGATTATACGTAATAGAACCTGAGATATAGCCTCCAATTAAACTGCGGAAATCGTTGTGTAGCAGAGCTACCTGTTGAGCGGCTGACACCGAAAGTTGACAGGCACTAACATAGGCCAAGGTTCATCTACATATAAATTTATATAAAATTCTGAGCAGTAGTTCCGGAGATACAATCGCCACAAAATTTTTATCACACAAACACACAGACAAACGGACAGACAGACATTTTCTAAAAATTGTCACATCGTGTTCTAGATCTCACAAAATGTGTAACTCCGTCGAAAACCGGAAGTCGAAAATTTTTAAGAATACAATACTTCCTTCTATTGAATATAGAAGAAAGTAAAAAAAAAAAAAAAAAAAAAAAAAAAAAATGTTAAGTCTAAACAATTATTTGATTAAAAACAATAAATTTTCAATTAATTTATTTCACTATAGAGATAATGATATGAAAAATTTTGAAATACTGAATCTTCAGTAAATTAAATCAAATAATTTTGAAAAATGTAAATGGTTAACTTTTACTCGCTATAAAAAGAAGAGGATATCGTACACATTCTTGTATTATCTTTTTAAGGGCTCAGTACATTTCATGTGGAGAAAGAATTATTTAGGGTTGCACATAGTTTAATTTAAAAGCAAAATTACGCGTGACTGAAAATTAAAGGTCGAAACAAAAGCGTGTTATGCACGAGAGTTTTCGTACAAGATAAAAAATATCCACTACGGGGAATGGTTCCGCACGTTAGTAGTTCGACAAACTGCTAATGACCGCGACGGGCATCGGCTGAGGATTCGAATCTCCGCAGCACTTGAGAGTGCAGCAGAGATTAACGGGGACCAGAAACCTCCATACTCTCGAGGGTGAGTGGTTCATAAATAAACCTACAAGTTCCAATTGAATATTCCATAAACAAATCACTAAAGCTATTATACGAACCAGAAAAGTAACGATAATAAAATTATACACGCCGCAGAATACGAATATTGCTTGTTCAGCAACAATATTTCACAGCCCATTTCAGTATCCTTTTGTTTTTACTCTTGGGTGAAAATTCACGGTGAGAAAGTATGCATTACGCAAAAAAAAACCTAACTCCGTTTTAAATTAAAAAAGACCTCCTATATTCTAGAAACCCTGTAAGGTAGGAGGCAGTTTCGCAAAGTACGAGTCGCGAAACTGTTTTCAGGGTTTTACTTTCCCTACTAAAGTATTCTAATAAGGATTTAGGATTTAAAAAGAACTTGCGTATTTTACGAGATTCGCCAAGAGAGTTTTAGTGCAAGCGCGGTTAAAAGGAAAGATGCAAATTAGCAAAACGTATAAAAAGGATGAAGGTATCGTGCTCGGGGATGAGGCATGGAGGTGGTTTAGGTGTGAAGTGGCTTCTGTCTGGAAGCATAAGTCTGGCCGCGAGTACGCCTAGGATATCTAGCTGTTCAAGAGATCATCGAGCTAGCAGTCAAGTTTCTTTCAAGAGTGGTAATATAGTATCGTTTATTGATTTATGTTATGTTAGTTGAGTTATATTCTTGCTAGCTAGTAAAAGTATTTAGTATCTATAATTTTACGAGGAAGTTTGCACAAATAATTGTATTTCAAAAGGTCGTTTAATGGTGTAGTCCCATGCTCCCTTGAATTGAGATTTAATTAAATATAATATTCAGTTTTACATTTGTCTCTGTTGATTACTTTCTCTCACTACTTCATTAAGTATGACGTTGGAAGACAAGACGACGTCTTTACAACCCTAAATAACTAATATGCACAAAATTTAGTTACCAATCTGGTTAAGTCACTAAATCTG